>CM056844.1:7997956-8033075 GCA_029853015.1 Chelidonichthys spinosus
GAAGCAGCGGAAGGTAAACAAGACGTTGTACTTCTCTGCGGGGTTCTTTCCGTTAACTCGTCACACGCTTCTCTTAACGACGGTTCAACACGTACTAGTGACGGAGAAACCGAAGCTTTCTGAACCGCTGAATCATTACGAAGCAATGTGTGGAAACGTTCAGTGTTTGGATTGTAGAAGAAAATGTGTTACCTTACATTTCCATATAATGTTTCTTTCTCTCGGGAACATCAAATGTCCTGCTGAGCTGTTTCTATTGAATTTAAACCTTGCCATCTTGATGAAAAGACTCTTTGATCTTTCCCTCTTCCTGAACTAATTCTCTGTAATCTTTGTCTCAAATACATTGATCAAGGCCCGATGATTGACCCCTGTAGTGACATCGTCTAGCTCTCCGAGAACGGTCAAACTTGTAGATATCAACAGATGTCTCTTCCTCTGCAGAGACATGTGTTGATTCAATGCAAATCCACTCATGACACCTTCCCTTTTGTTCTCTCAACTGTTCTGTATAAATCCAACTCAGCCAGGCCATTCGGGAGACTGGATCTTCATGGATAAACTGTGAATTTCTTTTCTCCACTGTCAGTGATTAAACCTCATTTGAACCAGCCACAGAATTGGACCTGAAGAGTTTCTTCCACAGGATCCAGTTAAATATGGCGACATCTGTTTGCCAATGTTTGACATTACATGGAACAAGTTAAAGATGCATAACAGCAAGGCCCTGTTCTGTATGTGTGACCTTGTTGATTTTGCTCTGCTGCTATGAACTTAGACGAGACCGGTTGGATGGACCACTGGACTTGTTTATTGCTGCAACTGAAACATGGGAACAACACACAACCACCGTGTCAATGAAAGATGTCAGTCTGTTCCTCGACCTACAAAAGAAGAGCTCCGCATGAGAGAGATGAGAGTACGCAGGTCACGTACACCTCGTGCTGCAGGTAGCTAGCTTAAATCACATTCGCACATATTACGGCAACAATTCTTCATAAAACAGTCAAACTACGAGTTTTACAAGACTTACGCTTAACAAGCAATTATACACATTAAACGCTGGCCGAGTCTACATAATAATATAACAATATGAAAACAGTTTGCATTTATAATTATCTTGATGTCCGAGCGAACAGAATGGTAACTCACCCACAGCGTAACGTTACTCGCTTCTGAGCGCTAAACAAATTCCCAGCATTAAGCGTAACGCAAACACCCGCTGTGGACTTTCAAAATAAAATGCATTTTCAAAATAAAACCGTTTGTTGCAGTCCCAAGTTTGACAGGAATTTAACAAAATAACAAATTAATTATTTACACTGTTATATATGTGTAATTATAAAAGCTCTGTGTGCATGTTGACATATGTGAAAGTCATTAATATTATATGTGTAATTGTGTTATTATGCTATATATGCCTATTGTTGTTATTTCCATGAGATCAGTGATGTAGACATTTAGTGTTCATGTAATTATTTCAATACAACTCATGTAAATAAATGTCATATTTGAAGCACACTGTCAGCAAATGGTTGTTTTGAATTTAAGGCGAGAGAGAGAGAGAGCGAGAGAGAGAGAGAGAGAGAGAGAGAGAGAGAGAGAGAGAGAGAGAGAGAGAGAGAGACATGAGACATAAGGAGGGAGGCCAAACAGGCTGCTTGCAGGAACAACTGGTGTTTGTTGTCACTGATGGTGAATATAAAGTGTATTAAAATACCATCTAATAAATGAAGCACCTATAGTGGAGCTGTCAATGTGTCTCTTTAATCCTGTTCAAATGTAAATCCATATTAGGTTCAGTATAGGATGCGACACCGTCTTGGACGGAGACGCGTGAGACAGGACCGGGATCTTACGGCGCGAGGGGAGACAAGTGTTACGGCATGTCAACTTTCTGTACGAAAAAAAATTTTCAACGGGGGTCAGAGCCAATCAGAGATGAAGGCCCGCCCATACTCGGCCTCTGATTGGCTCAGACCGTGCTGATTCATCTCTATGCTGTGGGGGGGAAGACGCTAGATAGACCCGCTGGAGCTCCGGTGCGACCAAGGAACACATTTTAGCTGCACTTCACTGATTTTTGGTCACATGTGCATCCTCAATGGTTGCACTCTGCAGCCCAGGACTCCTGAAAAACGGTCCGTGTGGAATAGTGTTCCCTGCTGAGCAGCAGCTTAATGCGCGAGATAGGAATTTAAGAAGCTTCGAGGCAGAGATTTTGTCTCGAGCATTTTTTAGAATCGAGTTACTCGAATAACTCGAGGAATCGTTTCAGCCCTAATATTAGCATGTGTGAATCCATAGTCAATGCCATTATCGTGGTTGTGTCACATCTTGTCCACTAGAGGGCGTTCCAAAAACATTTCCAGTAAATATGTAGAGTTCCCAACAGGCGACAGCTTTCTTGCTTAGTTAAACGTAAAGCTTAGTGAAGCTTGTTGTACTACAAAGTGAATGACCTCAAATAGTCAACTTTAACACAAAGTACAACCACGTTGCCGTTCTCCGGAGGACGCCGTGTGTCCGTTGCCATGGTTACAGGTCACAAAGGCATCCCTTTATGTGGGTAGGCCAAGGTGAGGAGGGTGGGTTTTGCTAACACATTGGATTATATTTTCTTAGCATTTGATTAGTTTAGATTTTGTTTCCTATTTGAATGACATTCGATCCTGAATTTCATTCCAACAGCCTGAATATGTGGAGAGCATCACGGAGGTGAAACGAGTGTAAAAGTGACCTGTTGAATAAAAAAAGACCTCTTTAATCCAAACTAATATTGAATTCATGTGTTTTATTGAACCAGAGAGATTAGTGTCTCACAAACACAACCAGAATCTTCTAAATCCAACCAAGTGTTTGCATTATTCTCTGATCAATTGTCAGCATGATGTCATAGACGACACCCGTTGTTCAATCAGAGGAGATGAACGGTGAATCAATCATCTCATCTCATCCTGGAAGAAGATCCATTTGTGCTCTTCTGTCCTGGTTTCTTTTCCACTCTCCTCCTCTGCAACCTCCATGACTGTGTTGGTTCTCCTCGTTGTGTTTGTTCCCCTCGGCTTCTGTCCTCCTCTCATCCTCGCTTCTCTCGTATCTGCCAGACACCGAGCTCGGAGTCGGCCGAGGCAAGAGACAAAAGCACAAAGACACAGAAACAACTATGGCCATGGCGAAAAGATCATCCGTCATCCATAAGCACGGGGGAAAGAGAAACCGTGGAGCCAAAATGGAAGCTGTTGGATGTTGGATTTAGTGCAAATCCAGTCATAGAAAGCTTCTTGTGTTGTGGTTTATTTGGGGTTTTTCCTCAACAACTTGTATGCAAAGGTTTAGTACGAGTCCATGTGTTGAGTTAAAGATGATCTTGTCTCTGTGTGTAAGTTGTGACTGTAGTTTGCCTCATGTGTTGACGATGGCCTTCTTTTGATCCGTCCATTGGACACATTTAGCTCAGTAATGTAAATATATTGAACAGATTGATGCCAAATGTGATTTGCACGTTGCATTCATAGGTTTCTGTTGAAATGTGATGCAGCAGTATTGAAATGGGAATGAAGAATAGCAGGAAGTGATGTCGTAAGTCATGTATGATTGAAGGGAAAACGGGGACAAGATTCCAGTAACCAATGAAAACCGAAAGGTGAGACAAACCTTCTTGAGCTCTCGCCGTACGATCCACAGGACTCGGAGGTCTTATTGTTGCCATGGCGTTAGACTGGCTCCCTCTGATGCAGCCTACTGGAGCAGGTCTTCTTCAGGACCACCAGGCCGTTTAGCTCATGTTACACAAGTGGAGTAGCTGATTGATGTTTTTTTTTAATGTTGGGTGAAGAAAACAGAACCTGGACTTCCTCGCCCTGGAAGAAACGACGGAGTACGACGGAGGTTACAACAGAGATTCTCCAATCATCAAGTCAGTACGTGTTTTTGTCGTAGCAGCATGTATGGGTTAAACACGCGGAACATCTACAAGTCGCTCCTCAGAGACTCAGACTGTTGGGATGTCCGTTTGATGACTCGCAGGGAGTTCTGGGAGACGTTGCACTCGTTCAGGGAGGACCAGAAGCGCCTCTTCCTGCAGTTCACCACCGGCACCGACCAAGCGCCCGTAGGCGGGCTGGGCAAGCTGAAGATGATCATCACCAAGAACGGCCCCGACACCGACAGGTGAGCCACGCCGTCTTTATGTAGCAGCTCTGAATGGAGCCGCAAGACGCTGGTTTGAACTGGAGAAGGACTGGTGTCTGTACCAGCAGAACTCCATTCAAAAAGCAAGGAAAATAACAACGCGGCTCCAATTACCCACCAAATATACTGATGACATTAAACCCAGCATGCTTTTCTGTATCTTTCCAGCATCTCCTGTAGTTCATCCAACACATAATCCATGTTCAAGTATTATTTCACCCTGTTTCTCAGAAAAACACTGAAGGTAACATTCTGTCCACAAACACCACTTCAACCCAACCCAGAGCTTTCTACACTTACTGTTGTCTTCCTCATTTTAGCAGCTTTTCTTCACCAACTTCTCTCAGAACTCCATCTGAATGTATTATCATTTAGTGTTTTTTTGGTTTGTTGGTGGAAGCCTGTCTCCGTCTGCTATATACATATACATATACATAAACATATACAGTACATAAACATTTACACATAAAGTATGTGGTCTACCGCCTACAATGCCCATGTGGGTGTTTCTATGTGGGCAGGACTAAAAGAAAACTAAAAGAATGGTTTTATGAACACAAATACGCAATCCGAGTCAACAACAAAGATTATCCTATGGCCAAACATTATAAAGAAACACACCATAGTGACCCGTCATCTTTGAGAATTCAGGGTATTGAAATTATTAAAAAATCAATACGTGACATTTTAAAACAGTTACTGCAACGTGAAACTTTTTGGATTTGGAGCTTTAAAGCAATGGACTATCCAGGACTAAATGAGGAGATAGATTATAGTCCTTTTCTGTGATTTTGCAACACTGGTTATAGTTTTACTGTGATTACTCACTCTTTATATGTAAATGTTTATGTACTGTATATGTATATGTATGCATATGCATGCTATCTGTTGCCTGTGTTTCTGATTATTATTGTGACCAACAGCTTGAGTGCTGAGAACCGTGTGAGAGGCGTGTCCTAGTAATTACCTGCAGACCTTCAGCACTGATTGTCAGCACCTGTGTGTCTGCTTCTCTTTGCCTTTTTAAGATCAGTTTCCTATCTGCTTCACTATGCCCTGAAGAGTTGTCCATTTAGGACATGTCATTTTTGAAATAAAGACATTTTAATTAAGGAGTGCCTCGGCTATCAGAGATTTCTTTCTCTACACTGCCTCTAGGATGTTCTAACTTGGACCGAAGAGCACCCAAATCAAATTCAAAAGGAATTCAGCACACCATTCATCTTGAATCTGAAAAGAAAGAAACTAGTTGTGCCTTTTGTTAAATTGTTCACTATTGTGAAGAAACAGTTGATGCCTCATGAATAAAAAGTTTATTTGCACAGAAGGACTGTAATGTATATCTAATTTATAAATGAATGTTGTTTAATGTATACATTAATGTAAATGTAATGTAAATCACAAATTAATGTATCTATATAATTCATAAATAAAATGTATTTATTCATGGATATATATTTCTAAATTAATGTATATGTAATTCATGAATTGAATATGACTTAATACATAATGGTGATAATAATATAAAAATACAGCGGTGGTGGTACTTTCAGTTTACTGAGATGGGGTTCGACTTCCTGCAGTGTCCTGCTTATTATTATTATTATTATTATTATTATTATTATTATTATTATCATATATATATGAGTTGCATTGACCCACCTTCATGGATCCATTACTTATATTACAAATGATTATTATTATTATATATCATTATTATAAGTATTACTACTATCTCATGTTACAAATAGACAATGGTGGTGCAGTGGCTAAGGAATAAGACACATTGTCAAAGTGTTGTAGGTTCACATCAGGGTTTGAATTTTAACGAAAGACTTATTTTCTACCTTGAGTTCAGAACTATTTATTTGAAGCTTTGGGGTCGAACCACTTTGGTGGTTCATCTGGCTGAGAGGCAAGGGTGTAGGTTTGGTTTGTAAAGTGGTGGGGACAGAAATTTGCTATGACGTCAGTGGGTCCAATTTTTTTTACAATATAGTAAGATACATCGCTAGACAATTTAAAGCAGATAAAACTAAATTTCCATAACTCTCTCGTAGCGTAATACATAATGATGCATTGAAGATGGGACGCTGTTGTTGTTTTGTGGCACTTTATTAAGCTCTCAAAACAGCAATGTTCCCAACATAACAACTAAATGTATGTGCACTCATCAGGAAAAACGTGCAATTTATCATGTGCACTCACACATGTGCACACTGAAATAGCCACCACTAACCACTAGATGGCAGAGTTATACAGCAAATAAATATCCCAATACTCAGCTACCATGAACAACACAGCATTTTAGTCAAATAAAACTCTACAAACCACAAAATATCAAATTAAAGGTTACAAAAATATGTCATTCATTGACCGGTTACACAAGCTTAAGTGAATGAGCCAAAAACATGTGGTCTTCACTCACAGACAGAAACAAACTGAAATGATCTGGAATTCATAGGCTAATGCAATGCAAATTTGGAAAATAACAAGCTCACATGAATAAGTCAGTATTTTCTCCATCACTGCCAACTGTCTAGATTGCCTACTTACATCCAAGAAATAAGAGCGTATATCTTTTGACCCAGTGTCCATGATGCTAGTAGCTAATCCATCTGCTTCTGCCTGCATGCTGAAATAACGCTAGTTGAGCAAGGGACCAGAAATAAGGAACATATTTCAGTGTGGCATATAGCATCTCCAGGGGATAGGTTAATTGGTGACTCTAAATTGCCCGTAGGTGTGAATGTGAGCGTGAATGGTTGTCTGTCTCTACATGTCGGCCCTGTGATAGACTGGCGTCCTGTCCAGGGTGTACCCTGCCTGCGCCCAATGACAGCTGGGATCGGCTCCAGCCCCCCCGCAACCCTCAATACAGGATAAGCGGTAGAAAATGGATGGATGGATATAGCATCTCCATCTAGCCTACGTTACAGCTGTTTTTCTGCTAAAATAGATTAGTTCAAGGTCTAGAAAATCCTTAAATCTTTGCAGGAAACGTTGGAAAAGTTCATATATACCTCTCCTCTCCTGAACAACGGTCACAGTGCAGCTGTCTCCACTCCAACTCATGCCTTCCGTTCAGTATTTCCTTTTAAATGATTGCGCTTTTGGCAAACAAACACACATCCACGACACATAGGCGGGACCAAAGAGGAAAAGCACCAATCAGAAGCGCTGTTTCCCCTGCGAGTAGAGGGGATAGGCTATCAAAATACTCTTTGGGAGACTGTGAAGCGGTGGGGAAAGGCGGTGGCCTATGCTACAGTATTTTATGTAAACGCCATTTGTGAAAAAGTGGTGGGGACAATTCTACTCATTCCAAAAGAGGTATGGACATGTCCCTACCGTCCATACCATAAATTACACCCATGCTGAGAGGTTTTGATGTTTCATGAGGCTTCATCTCACAATCACTACCTTCAACACAACAGGTTTCCCACACATCCTCACTCAACACCATCTTCCCCCAAATGACCCGCTTAAATCTTTAATGTTAGTATCTGTGTAAATGTAATATTCCACACATTGTAATTCCTCTGGCTTCCCCTGGTAACCCCACGTTTCTCATCGCAACACTATAAACTGTGGATAATTTCCTCATGGCCAGTGCCCCTGTAAAAAAAATGTCCCTGCCCCCCCTCTGCCTCCCCTGAGAAGACTGAATAAATTGATCAAGTTATTATGATTTCATGCACTGGCGCAAAAAGCGGAACTAATGCGACTTGGCTTTCCACACGGATCAATCAGAGCGACGCACGCATACAAACAGAGGCTCTACCAAGCCTCCCTGGCTTTTCCGTCTTGTGTTAAATGCTCATTGTATCAATCAATGCACTTTTTTTTTTTTTTTAAATAAGAATAAAGTATTTAATGTTTAAATATAATTTGTTTCCGTTACTTTATGTGCCCCTCTGATTAAAGCCTGGCCCCACCTTGGCCCCCCCAGTAAAATTTGTCTAGAACCGCCACTGCATTCACCCATTTATTGCCAGTTGCCAGGTCACATCCGGTATCTGCAGATTAAGATACTCCTCCCATTTGGTCTTTATATGGTGAAGGGAAGGAGCAGCTGCATTTTGGATTGTATCATATACAAATGAAACAAAGCCTTTTGTTTGTGGAGAAGAAAGGACTACTGCCACCGGCAGAGGGAGCCTATTTACCTGACAACGGCCAGGTGGAGCGACTCGACGTAACGCGGTTCTTCAAAGAGAGGACTTTTTCCCGCTCAGCTAACTACAGCTGCAGGAGGTGAGTTTAAATACCAGAAATTATGTTTTCCATTAATATTAGTTGTAGTTACGTAAAGTAAAATCCTTCCTTCGGTTTACTTTTCATATGGGGACGTAATATCCGTGTTTACTTCTTGTTTTTTCGCTCGGTGGACCGACACTATCGCAGCTGATTAGCATTAGCTAGCTAGCTAGCCTCCACTAATGTGTTACTGTGGCTGTGGGTTTTACGGCTGAGTCACCGCCATAGTCACTTCCCAGCTTCGCTCTCTTAATCATTACTATTGTCCAAGAAGTTTGACAATTAATGAACCAATGCTTTGGTAATGAATATAATTCCGCTAATTACTTGTGATAACGTGGAGCATGCTGTAGACTATGAACTCAAAACTCTGTTCTGAACGGACATTTGGTCAAGCATCTGCAAACAGGTGAACTTGTTGTTACTCTGAGGTTGATCCAGCCCGTCCTCCCTACCACCGCTGTGTGTCTTCACAGCAGCAGAGAGGCTGACAGGAGAGGAGCAGTGACGTCACAGGGCTGCTTAATGCAAGTTTCAGTTGGAAACTTTCCATGGGAATTATCAGGAGTTCATGGGAATAAACCTGGAATTTACAAAACTGAAGGTTGGTCCTGAACAGGGATTTGTAATATAGTTGGGGAAAATATACTTAAGCATAATTTTGACTAAAACAGCCAGATTTCATGCAAGTACACTTGTGAGTATGAATGCTGTTATCTTATTCTACCGTAAAATGCCGCACCATCCGATTTCACACAAGCTAATGTTCAAGGAAAGATTTGTGTGTAAATATTGTGAAAAGACATACGTGAAGAATGCCACAAAACTGCAGCAGCATATTGCAAAGTGCAAATATAATATATGAATGTTTCCCAAATTCCCCAGCGTAACTTCCCTTGGAAAGTCTTCAGAGAATGTACTGGAAATGTTCTGCTGCTTTGCAACCCAATCTTTGAACAGATACACTGCAATAATTGTCAGTCAAATTAACTTCTACATGTTAGTCGAAAGTCATTTGGAATATAAATCTTAACTTGAAATGGGAAGTCATATAAACATATTCAAGTTGTTTTAACTTGAGATGGTGAGTTACAATAATGCAGACGTGTGTTTGTGTGACTCGGTAAGGGAAGTTTTCTGGCATTTATAATGTAAAACAATTATTTGTTTTAACTGATAGTATGAAGTTGAAATAACTAGTGGTTAAAAGTAGGGCTGCAGCTATCATATCTTTTTGTAATCGAGTAATCTACTGATTATTCCATTGATTTATCGAGTAATCAGATAAAAATGAACATTGTATACAGTTCCCATATACACTGTTCATTTCTTAACACATTCGGTCAATGACTATAAAAAGCAATACAGATAAGCAAAAAGGAGAGAAAAAAGCTAAAGATGAATGTTTTTTCTTTATTTAAATCTCTACACAAACAATAAATCAAAATCACCTAAATTGTTTAAAAATAAACTTAAATTGCAAATTGCCAGCTTGAAATGTCTGACAGTGAGGTCAAAGTCTTTTTACATGCCATTAATAACACCCTAAACTAATATGTATCACACTTTGCACAGTGAAGCCCTTCTAGATCACCCAGGTACAAGATTTAAACACTAAAATAGACTTTCATCTTAAAAACTGCTTCCAGGACACCATGGACACCAAAATGGAGCCACAAAAGGGCGATTCCAGGAAATGTGAAGATGCTTCAACAGGACCTCCAGCAAGCAGAGTGATTAGAGAAGTGAGTATTTTGTGCTGAGTTCACAATAATGGAGTCCCGTTCTCTCCAGGAGGGAGAGCTTGTGAAGCTCCGCTTTCCATCTTGCTTTAATATTCAGAGAATGATCTCTTTTCAATATCATTTAGATATTCTGGTTTTGGTAAGTAGCTTCTTTTACAGGCTTTTTGAAAAATGTCTAGGATCTCCTCTCCCATTGTAGTATCATTTTTTAAAATATTTTGCAGACAAAATCCTTGATTTGTAAATACCTAAAGTGATCTTGATTCTGCAGATTAAAGTTGTCGTTAAAGGTTAAAAACCCCGTCAATCAAAAAGTCGGGCCAGAGGTAAACTTGGACGGCGTGCCTGTGTGTCGATGCTTACTTCCTGATTGCACACACTCTGCCGTCTCGAGCACTAGCGCGTGCACGTGTGTGTCGTTATTAGCTGTATCAGCAGCTCCACCCCCTTCCCCCTCAAACCGCCTCTCCTTCCACTCAGCTGTTATTGCAACATACACTTAATACGTTCAGGCTTTAACAGGCTGACGTTTCCTTATCAGTAAACTGTTACCATGGTAACTGACTCTGTGAAGCTAACCTGCTCGCTGGCTTCAGGTTTTCTTCAACAAACTGAGTTTCTCCCAATCTGTCTCCTCCATTTTGCTGATCCTGAACCAGCTGTGGAAACTTGCAGAGTCCTTTCCTCGTCAACCATCGATATGGAAGCACAAGTGATTCTAGCAGCCTCGCGTCTGGAGAGGATGTTGATTACTTAGTAGAACTCTTCAGTTTTACCTCACCATCCATCACACATCTGAACAATATTATCCAGCCTTGCATTTCTTTATATCATATTGTAATCTCAGACCAGATTCTTTGCAGAGCTCTTAGGGTTTTTTGCAAACGGGAGTTTTCTGAAATGTTTAAGGATATTTCTGTGTGTTGAAGCAGCGTTCTGTTGCAGCGTTCTGTTGGAAGTAGAAATTGTCTTTGGCTGCACAATATTCTTATGCTCCATTTTCAGCTGCAGCCACATTCTTTTTGTGTCTGTGGGATTAAACCTAAATCAAAACTCTTCTTTTTATTTTCACAACTTTCAGCCATGACCAACAGGAACTGAACCTCAGTCGGGTTTGTATTAGTCAGCGTTGCTTACCGTTACGCCGCTGTACTGCGCTGTGGACCTAAAAAGACAATGTTATACACAAAATCAAATGACTATTTAATTCGGTCTACATTTGCTTCCCAGACCAACTATTGCTCCGTTGCTGCAGCTGTGTTGCTCCGCTTTCTAACAGGGCGTACCCACCAAACGCGATGAAACTTCATCGCGCGACAAGATTACATGTAAAGTCAATGCAAAGACGCGATTAGACGCTTCATCGCGCCGGGCGACGCGATGGACGCGATAGCGCGGCGCGATGGACGCGATGGACGCGAAAAATCGCTTCATCGCTTCATCGCGCCATCGCTTCATCGCGCCATCGCTTCATCGCGCCATCGCGCCATCGCTCGAGTTGAAATAATTGAACTTTTGCGGCGAATTCGCGTGAAGACGCGCCGCGACAGCCTATCAGCGTTGAGATCGTCACCGACGTGCTGACGTACGGACGTCCTGGTGTTCCCTCGCTTTTTGCCACAATATTTATATATTATATTATATTATATATTGCCCATAATCAAAGTTGGGGGGCGCACACACACACACACACACACACACACACACACGTACATATCAATCCCAGCTCTTTCACACACAGAGATCTTTTTTTTAGCGATTGTTTATCACTGGGGCTTATGGCCGGCTATGAAGCACCAGTTCTGGGCAGAGCAGCAGCTAAACCTCCCGGTCCTGTACCCTGGTTAGCAGGTCTTCAAACTGGGCAATAGTCAGCCTGAAGTACCGCTGGAACCGGCCGTCGTCCAGGCGCAGCTCCTGCAGGAGACGGTGGAACTCGCCGAGCTTACGCCGCCTCCGTAGGGTAGCATGCACCCAGAACCGACGTCGGCGCCTAGCCCACAGACGAAGCTGGGAACTTCTCCAGAGTAGATACAGTGCAGCGATGGTGGTTATCTCAGCCATGATCGACGAGAGAATGAAATGGCGGAAGAAATGTTGTTGTTTGATCCAGTTCCATGAAATTATGTCTCATGTCATTGCATCGGTCACCATGGAGATGTATCCTGTGGAGCTAGCCTGCTCCAGACCGGGCTAAGATCCAGGATCTATCAGTCTTATCTCAGTCACTTTGTTGGGAAACTAATGTGTTCATTCCGGTTATCCCACTGCTCATTCCAAGTTTCCATCCAGTGAAGTAGCCTACTGTCATTATTTAAACAGTGTGACCATATTTTTACATTCATTCATATCAGAGGTCTTCAACGTTTTCCAGGCCAAGGGCCCCTTGGCTGATAGTGACATGGTGGAGGGCCCCCTATTACATATCATATTAATCATGTTCCTTATTATGCCGGGCCAATAATAATGTGTAGTGCAGCCTATAGTGCCATGTATACAGGTACTTTGTAATGATGTATGTATGCAATGTTTAGCCATTAAAATAATAATTGTTGACAGAAATATATATTTACAGAACATATTGTAAATCTATATTGGCATTTCTACATCACAATTTCACATTTACACATCAATTAACATTTATATTTGCTTATTAGATGTTGTATTAATGTTCATGTGTATTTTTGAACATATTTTTAATTTTGTAAGAAAAAAAGGTTTGGGATCAAATAATGTTGTGGACCCCCTACTGGAAATCCGTGGACCCCCTATAGGTCCAGGACCCCATGTTGAAGATCTCTGGCCTGTATTCATGAATGTTATTGAATTGTGTTCATGAAGCTGTTCATGTTGTTCAGCAAAGGTTCACCGTGCATCAGTTTATGACCGGCTGGTCCCATAACCAGACTGTGAGCCCCCCTCACTCCCTCTCTTTGATTCTGGTTGTAATGTATTGATAAAGCGCTGGATCACTATTGTAAAGTTCACCCTGTATGTTCCTCCTCAGCCACCGTACCTGTCAAAGTTGTTTTCTAGAGTATTTGAGCGCCAGATTAAAGCGGTGCAGGAGGCCGTGACAAAGGTGGAACCCCTCTGGAGGCCGAATGCAGCTAAAACAACACAAACAGATTTACAGGTTCAGAATAAAATGAGCCTCCAGAGCAATAAAATATGAGGTGCTCTGAATAAAGAAAGCAGCAGAGCTGAAAATATCCTGCTGCTTTATGAAGGACGAATGAAAGTCAAAGTCAGACTGAAACATGATGTCAGTGAACTGACTGAGACACAGTCAGTTACAGCAGCAGTTACACACAGACTGCAGTCAACAAGGAGACGACACACTGAAACACTCAAATATCATCCTGCACCGTTTCTCATCATCATTTTCCTGCTACGAGTTTGAGGGACGATGTTTGAATTCAGAAGTTAGAAGGAATCCAACAGGAATGGACAGCTCGGAGCTTCCTGCAGAGATCCACATCCACTGAATCTCTTTGGCTTTTGGACTGTTGGTCGGACAAAACAAGACATTTAAAGACTTCACCTCGGATTCTGACAGACTGGGCTGCACATTTTATACTGTTTACTGGTGTTTTATAGACTCAATGATTGATTACTAAAACATTCAATAGATCCATCAACAGTTAATATAAGCTGTAATCCAGTCTCCTCTGAAAGACTGCTGATGTTGAAACATCGATAAAAATGATAAGACGACACTCTACTCTACACACTAATCTCATAGGAACATCTCCTGGTTTCCTGGTTGTCATGGTAACAGTCATATAATATGTCATCAGTAGGCAGATTCTTGTCCGATTAAAATTTTTTGGTTTCCCAGAAATGCAGTTCTGTGAAATGTTTCTAAGTAAAGAGTAAAGCTCCACCTCTTCCTGTACGCAGATCTACACTGAGGACAGCACAGGTCTTTATCAGAGCAGAGACAGACAGGCGGGCAGACAGACGGTCTACCTGCACATCATGGACCCCCTGTTGGTGCTGGTGCCATTGCTGTGGAGCTCAGGTAGGACTCTGCTTTAAAGATGATGTGATATTATTTGTGTTGGATCTTTAAATGAGAACAAACTGCTCACATACATCAACACCGCCAGGCTCCATTCCACGGGATTTTCATCCAATCAGAGGCTTTCATTCTATTTCAGTCATTTATTATTTCTTGTTTGTTTGTTTTTTCAGAGTATTTCATACATCAATCATGTTTTCCTTGCTTTTGATCACAGGGAAGTAAAAAGCAGTTCATCCAGAACAGGGAGGGCAGCTTTGATGAAAGGGAGGGACACACAAATGTTCACCTCACGACCAGAGGACCAGATATATCACCATACACTTCCACCATTATAACCTTGTCACTTCATTGGCCTACTATAGCTCACTCATTTAATAAATACAACAACATATATACTAGCAATCAAAGTTTATTATACCAATTTAAAAAAAATACAGATGATTTGGCTCTCAAGAACACATGACCCAGACAAGGCTCCCTAGTGGGCCAACATTTTTAACATTAATATTTTCATCAGAAAAATGTTGTGAACTTCACACAGAAACAAACATTACTGAGTCATATTATTTCAGTGCAAACATATCTCTTTGTATTTTCTTCTCTGCCCTTACATTCCATAACATTTTTAAATTATATTTCTCAAACATGTTATCCTCTGTAAATGTCTCTGTTGCTCTTAAACTGCAGTTTTTAGATTTCAGCTTTGTACTTCAGGAGCATCTTTGTGCATCTCTTCACATGAGAGAGACTGTCCTCCTCGAGAAAACGACCACATAGGTCGTGTGTCAAGCACCGAATTACGACCATATGTTACGTTTCAAAATAGCCCGCCCTCTAGCGGTCAAGTAAATATCGACACTCCGGTGTCTCAGATGAGACGTCACTGATGATCTTTGACCTTCTTCTCCAATCAAAAACAACGTACTAAGAGCCAAATTCATGAAAATGTCCGGGTTTAATTTTTTTTCATGGGACCAATTGGCATGTGTTGAAATTATCTGACGTTTTGCACAGAATACTACTGTAATGTGTACTGCCCCCCCCCCCCCCCCCCTGTTTGCATGAGAGATGTACTTCCGTGTATTCAGACGGTGGGATTGATGGCCTCTCGGTCCCTCTAGCGGCTGACAGAATAAATTACAGCTGGGGTCTGGTTCAAATCACACGCTTTTTTCCAACGACTGTGAAACCAATAATATATGCATTTTTATTAATGGACTAGCGTGCCACACAGATTGTATACACATGTACATGGATATAACTATATTAAAATAAAAATCATCATGATCATTGTTCTAAATAAGTATTTGTGAAATGAATGTTTTGAAGTGGTTACATGCAGGGCAGTTGCTAGGAATTCTTGGCCCCCTGAAAGAATATCGGTGTGGGCCCCTCTACCCATTCATTGCCACCTTCAATTTTTTTGTTTTTCAATCTTCTTGACGGTGCCTGGTGTAATACACCCAATTTGTTTCCTTTTTTACGATTAACGACGAGTCTGAGTCTTATTGTCTTATTCTCATTTCACTGATTTGCAACACGTTATTACACCTCTGATTGCAAATACATTTTCAATTAACCACTCAACAAGTAGGACGTGGGTATTTTATTTATTTTATCAAGCACTGATATGCAAAAAAACAAAGTGTCCTGGCTCAAGATAGTCCACAGGTAAATATGTAGCATTTACCTTTAATGTGCAAGTAAAACAAAGAGCACATGGAATACGTATTTGGACTGCTGTGTCTGCTGTGGGGTCAAACTCAGATGAAGCAGCCACTGCTGATTCTGGAGCAGCAGAGCATAAAGGTTTATTGTTCCATTATATATATATATTGTAAACATTAAATGCTATGTTTCATGGAAAAACTGATGCAGAACTAACCTATTCTTGGACAAAATCTAAATGGGCTTCTTAGTACCATAGCTCTAGGTGGACAGCTTCAATTTACCAGGCAAAACATATTTTTTAACCATTCAAAAGTCAGTGTAAACTGTCCAAAAATTCTAAATAGTCTTTTTTACTTTGTTGTTGTCAGCTATTATGGTGTATTTTATTTTATATTGCTATGAAAACAAACAACAACAACAGATCTTTGAACATTTACCTTTTTTATTTTATTTAGGCTATTCAAATGTCCCACTAATAACACATTTTACAAGACCACATTGAACACATCATGATAACGTCAATGACCTTCGTCAGATGCTCATAATTACTGAGTAGAACTTGAATGCGTCACAATACAATTCAATGCAGCCTCTGAATGGGCGCATACTGGAGCACTGTCCGACAGTGATATGTGTGAAACACACAGTAAATGTTGTAGTCCCTAAATTAGTAACGTTCAGTTACAGCTACTCTAGGAACTGCTGCTCTACATGAACTGGCGACTTTTTTTTTTTCTCAATGAACTGGCGACTTGTCCAGAGTGTAGCGCGGCCAGATGACAGCTATAGGCTGCAGCCTGTGCCCCGTCAAAGGTAATGTTACAGACATTTCAGCCGCCCTCGGTAGTTTTACTCTCACCATTCTTGGAAAAAAAGTTTTGGATGTCCTGGGCCCCTGCTCTGCTGCTCCTACTCCTGGCCTCCTTCTCAACTCTCTTCTGGTGTCCGGACTTGTACTTTTTGGGGGGCATCCTGACCCTGCTGGAGTCCGCTCGCGCTCACTTAATTCCGGTGAGGAAGAACCATGGGAAGAACGAACCGGGGTGTGGACCAAACCATTTTTTAAGAAGGGGCCAAAGGGGTTATTGAAATGATTAAAATTAGAATATTGTACGACTTGTGGCTTTGTTTTAATTCGGATTCATTCGTATAAATATATTTTAGTTCAGTGTATGCATAATCATTTTGTCACAGAGGCTACTGGGGGCTGTGTGTGGGCCCTAGCGGGCTGTGGAATTGTCATCACCTTTCCCCCGTATACGCGGCGACGCCTTGACTGCGCTACTATTTTGAACCTTCGCCAAAGGCATTAAAACTGTCACAACTTCACCGTTTCTTCTCCGATCTGCTTCAAAATATTCATGCTTGTTAAGAGTCACGTCCTGAACACAACTGCACTGCAATTTTAACTCACAGGTAGAGCGCCACCTTATGGCAACATGAAATGTGACCGATTTTATGCCCTTTTTCGGAGCAACAGCCCTCCCTCTAGGTTGGGCGTACACGCATGAAATATTTTTTCCTGGATAGCCCATCTAGAGCTGTACAAAAAGCCTCCTGGACCCACCGCCTAAAGTTATCATAAAGTGGGTAAAAAAATGTTTTTAGCCAAGTGTGTAATTCAGCCAGGTTTTCACTCAATCCTCACTCAGGGAGCATAGGGGGGAGAGACACAGGCGCACAGCGACCACCAGGGAGAGTCAGAGATCTATCAGTGACACATGGAGATGCTGTGAATCTCACATGCAGTTCCAGTCTGCTTTACACCAGATCA
Organism: Chelidonichthys spinosus; assembly: GCA_029853015.1. Classification (NCBI taxonomy): domain Eukaryota; kingdom Metazoa; phylum Chordata; class Actinopteri; order Perciformes; family Triglidae; genus Chelidonichthys; species Chelidonichthys spinosus. The sequence goes on from CM056844.1 coordinate 8,015,628, forward strand.
ACAGTCATGCCACTTTTAATTCCTTTTTTTTAATTCCTCTCATTTCAGCCTGGACACAAAGGGAGGAGGAGAGATGGCACACTACACATGCATCTCACACAGCTGACAGTTGAACTCTGCCATAAACATCCAAACTATTATAACTTCAGTGTTTCTTCTCTGATCTGCTCCAAACTTTCCACACTTGATTAGAGTTCCTTCCTGAACAAGTCTGCACTGTTATATTGCCTCACAGTCAGAGCGCCACCTACTGGCGACAGCAAATGTCATTGATTTTGTGACTTTTTCCAAGTAAAAGCCACACCTGATTTGTTCAACTAATTCCTCTCATTTTAGCCTGTAAGGAGGACACAGGGAGAGGAGGAGAGATGTCAGGAAGGCATGGACATGTGTGTGAGCTCTGAGACTGAAATGTAGTTTCACTTGTGTGCCACTCCACGACTGCACGTGACAGATAGATGGCTTTGAATGTCAATCGCTTGTGTCTCAACTTGTGCCACGAGAGCCGGCCGCACCAAGGGTAGCGTCCACGACACTACCCTGTGACTGCAGGCAGTCCACAGGGGCATATGAGCGAGGGCCCGTCCAATACTGCTATGCAGTTATAATTTGTTATTATGATGGTTCAGGCTGAGAGAGGAACATTGTCAGGTAAATTAAATAACATTAACATTGGTTAAGCTGTGCACTTTAAATTTAATCCCATCGGTCACTATAGTAACCATGAAAACATTTTCAGTTAACGGGTCCTAAAAACATTACTGAATATTGTATCGATCCATTTCCAGAAAGTATTGAAGTGTGTACAATGTACAGTATCTAGATGTACATGTACTTGTTTGGAGTTCTTTATTAGGAATAACCCCTTGGGATGTACCATCTTTTTTTTTTTCATCGTTTTCCAGGGGGTCCTGAACAACATGAATACAATGAAAACACAATTTAGACAAAACATTGAATTTATCTTTAATTCAAGGCTACAGACTGGTCCACTCCACAGAAAACAATTTAAGTTTAAGCTGTAGTCTACGATTTGAAAGATTTTTCAATTGAGCCAAAATTGATCCAATAGTAGCCAAGCGGTCTGTGAGGGGAGAATGATACAAGCTTGGAGAAACACAGGGGGGGGGGGGGTGTTAGTGGGTCATGCTATGTAGAGTCGAGGTGAAGTCTGAACAGGTGAGTCTTGAGCCTTTTTCAAAAGATGGCAAATTACTCTGCTGTCCTGACATTGGTCGGGAGTTCGTTCCACCACTGAGGCGCCAGAACAAAGAAGAGTCTGGACTTTGCTGAGCGACATTTGTTTGATTTCAGCGATGATGGTACCAGCCGGCCAGCTGAAGTAGATGAGCGGAGTGCTCGCTTCGGGGCATGAGGTTTGACCAGTGTTTGAAGGTAGATGGGTTCCGTTGCATTGATGGCCCTGAAGGCCAGTGCCATTGAATTGGATGCGTGCTGCAACAGGGAGCCAGTGGAGGTCACGGTGGAGGGGGGTCACATGGGAGAATTTGGGTAGATTGAAGATTGGGCGTGCTGCAGCGTTCTGGATACATCACCTGCTGTCTGTCTCTCCTGTCTCCCTCCATCATCTGCTGTCTGTCTCTACTGTCTCCCTCCATCATCTGCTGTCTGTCTCTCTCCTGTCTCCCTCCATCATCTGCTGTCTGTCTCTACTGTCTCCCTCCATCATCTGCTTGTCCTCAGAAGGATGGATGCAGGAGTGGACACAAACAGGACTTTCAAAGAGCAGTGGTCACGTCAACCAGATATTCGCTCTCTTCAACATCATTTGAAAACATGTTTGTTGATTTTATTTCATTGAATGATAACAATATATATGTTTGTGTTTCTCCAGGACTCCAGGTTGAAGGAAATCACAACTCAACAGGTAAATAGAGAAATGAACAAGAGAGAAAGAAAGCAGAATCTTCACTTCTTTCACTGACGACTCTCTTCTTTCTGTTCAGAGCCTGATGATGTCAGGTTGGTGAGAGGAGCCAGTCGCTGTGCTGGAACACTGGAGGTGAGACAGGGAGACTGGAGACCAGTGGATGGCTATGAATGGACCCTGAAGGAAGCAGCTGTTGTCTGTAGAGAGCTGGACTGTGGCTCTGCTGTTTCTGTAGGACTGACAGAGGTGTCCTCAAGAAGACCTGTGTGGAGGATCGGGTCTGACTGTGTTCATTCTGGATCCACTCTGAGGGAGTGTGCAACATCAGATATGTCTTCCTCCATCCTGGATCTCACCTGCTCAGGTAAGCCCCTCTGTGACATCATCTATGACATCATCAGCAATGTACCAGAACAGCAGCAGACTGATGAGCTCAGTGTCATTAAATCAGCTGCTGAATGCACCAAGATATCTGTATGAGAGAAACCTCCACGTGTGCTGCTTCAGGAGTCCTCTGGGCCGACCACCAAGCAGCCTGAAAGGACTCCTTCTTCAGCTCCACAGCTTTCTGAGCCGCTGGTTTCCACCAGCAGGTTCTTTGGTTGCCACCATAGAAGGCACCAAAAGTGGCCATAATCTGAGCAGCTCAGTCGGGGGCTGGTCAGTATCTCCACCCCCACGTGGAGTCCTTCACCCTGAACACCTCCTTAGAAGGAGAGAGTCCAGCCCTGATGGCTTTTACATCTTACAGCCCTGTTTCTAAACACAGCTTTATGCTCAGGAAGATAAGAGAGAATCCAAAGTTGTAACTTCTCTGTGTGGAGAGCAACATTTGTGGTAGGCCTGTAGTGACGCGTCAATGACGTTGATGTGTCGACTTCAAAATATCGTCGATGTCATATTTTGTCGTCGACGTGTCACCGCGCACACGTGGGTCACCCAAAACAAACAGTTTGCAATCACACTTTGCAGAATGGAGACTGAAACTGCAAGCTCCTCACAGGACTGCCAACAAAGCCCTGTAAAAAGCCCAAATAAATAAATGTAGTCCCAAGCGCAAAGGCGTCGTTATTTGCAGTCTTTACCAAATGGAGTTGGCATACCACACCAGGGGCCCGTTTCACAAAGCAGGTTCAACAAACTCTGAACCTAACCCTGAACTTTGAGTTGAACAACTCTGAGATGGGAAACTCTGAGTTTTCGGTTTCAGAACAGCGGTTTTGAATTAGTTCAGTCAACTCTGAGTATGTAAACTCTGAGTTACGCGCGTGCCTGCCGACTCTACAAAGCCATCATCAATGGAGCTCCGATACTACGATTCACCATGGCAACGGGGAGAGCGTCATTAGATATTACCGAGTGTTTATGTAGAAAACGAGCTCATCCTGAGAAAGCGGAGCACCGTAACTGCAGCAAAGTAGTGATAGTTGGCGTGGCAGACATTTACTGCCCGATCTAATGTGTATAACTGAATTAAACAGTCTATTGATCTAAAGGTAAAAACGGTTTATTTTCTGAGTTGCATAGCGACACTGTGGTGTAATGGTTAGCAACGCCGCCCACAGTGCTGGCGACAGCGGTTCAATCCCCGTAAATCACAAAGTAGCGCAACACATAAATTATTATTTTTATTGGGTATAATCCCCCCAGGCACAGAAAGAAAGTGGCTTCAGTTGAAAATCCATCCATCCATCCATTTTCTACCGCTTATCCTGTATTCAGGGTCACGGGGGGGCTGGAGCCAATCCCAGCTGTCATTGGGCGAAGGCAGGGTACACCCTGGACAGGACGCCAGTCTGTCGCAGGGCTGACATGTAGAGACAAACAACCATTCACGCTCACATTCACACCTACGGGCAATTTAGAGTCACCAATTCACCTACCCCCATCCTGCATGTCTTTGAACTGTGGGAGGAAGCCGGAGAACCCGGAGAGAACCCACGCTTACACGGGGAGAACATGCAAACTCCACACAGAAGGAACCCGGGCCGACCCGGGAATCGAACCCAGGACCCTCTTGCTGTGAGGCGAGAGTGCTACCCACTACACCACCGTGCAGCCCCCAGTTGAAAATTAAGCAGAAGAATATTGCGCAAATACGTTGACTAAGGCATATGATTTTAATCATATTTCACATATTAAACAGTAAATATAAGCAGGTATTTCAACACAGGAATGTACTTAAACATTTCATAAATCTCCCGTTCGCAAAAACACTACCTCCGCAAAGAATCTGGTTGCGGATTATGTCCGTGATATGAAATGTTGAAAATGTCGGAGAATATTGTTTAGATAATATCTAATGTGATTGAAAGGAAAGGTAATCAAAATCCTCTCCCGACGCAAAGCTGCTAGAATCACTTTTATTTCCATATCGATTAGGTTGACGATGAAAGGACGGCACAATTTTTCAGAGTTGGTTCAGATTCCGGAAAAAGGCGGAGACATGTAGGGAGAAACTCAGGGTTTGTTGAAGCAAACCTGCTAGCGAGCAGGTTAGTTTCACGGAGCATGTTACCCGGGTAACTGACTCAGATTTATGCTGAACTGGCTTCGTGAAACCGAAAAATCAGAGTTTCCCTCATCTCAGGGTTAACTAACTCAAGGTTTTCACTAAACCTGCTTTGTGAAACGGACCCCAGCACAACAGCGATGTCGGAGCATCTAAAGCCGCATTCACATACGTCGCTACTCGCCCATCGCCCCTTGCTGAATTCTACTCGTAGAATCACTCACAGCGGAGGCACCCCCTTGTCTTGTACTAACTTTGCTAAAATTAATTTCACGTTTGTGAAAAGTGCACAGAGAGCTAACTCATGTTGTTGTCGTTTACGAGTCAAACATAACATTAGACTAACGTTAGCCAGCTTATAGCATGTACCGTGAAGCTACGCTAGTTCGCTAATGTCAACTAACGGAGCCAAGCAATGTCCAGGCCAACGCTGCACGTAAGCCGGTGCGCTCTGGTCATGAATGAATTAATGTTTTTGTAGGAGCCGTATTGTGTCGTAGATGTATGTAGGTGATTGCCTCGTGTCAGTGGCCACGGAGAAGGAAGCAGTGTTGCTTTACAGGAATCTGGTCTCTTTGTGTGGATTTTCTCTCACAAAGTGGTTGAGTAACAGGCCTGGAGTGCTGGAAGCAGTCCCAGAGAATCACAGAGCAAAAGGCGTTGAAGGGTTGGACATGGAGCTGGACTCGTTACCTTACCAGAAGAGGAATCCTCTCAACTGTCAGTTCCATTTACGATCCCCTTGGAATGTTGAGCCCTGTGGTTTAAACAGCAAAGAAGATCCTGAGAGACCTGTGCAGGAGAGGGATAGGCTGGGATGATACTGTGCCTGAGTCTCAAAGGAGTGGTTGGAGTGGCTGCAGCAGCTGCATCTGTTGGACAGATTCAAGGTCAGCAGATGCATGAAGCCACCAGGCTTTGGAGAAGTGGCTTCAGCGCGGTTACATCACTTCTGTGATGCAGCGACCATGGATATGGTACAGTTACTTACCTGTTGTTGAAAACAAGGAACTCGGAAATACCCAGCACTTTTTTGATGGGAAAGGCTCCAGTAGCACCTTTAAAATGTGTCACAATCCCTAGGATGGAGCTTATCGCTGCAACTATGGCCAGCCGCATCGATATGCTCTGGAGGAAAGAGCTACAGATGGATCTGCTGGACTCTGTGTTCTGGACGGACAGCACATCTGTTCTGAAATACATCAGAAATGAGACTTCTCGGTTCAAAGTTTTTGTTGCAAACCGGGTCTCACATAACCTCAAGGTCTCCTGTCCGGCCCAATAGAGGTATGTGGACACCAGCAGCAATCCGGCAGATATGGCCTCCAGAGGTGTGAGAGTTGCAGATCTCTTGCAGATGCTACATGGGTGTCGGGGCCTCACTTTCTTTTGCATCCCGAGAGTGAATGGCCTAATGAGCATGAAGACCTCAATCATCTTTCACCTGGCGACCCTGAGGTCAAAAGAGTTGCTGCAGCGAACGTTGTCCAGGCCAGAGAAGAACCTGTAGCTCACCTTATGGAGTACTTTTCCTCTTGGACAAGTCTAAGGAAAGCAGTGGCATGGCTCTTGAAGTTTAAAACCTTGCTCATGTCCTGTGTGAAGAAGAGAAGAGAGTTACACCTGAGCTTTGCACAGTCAAAGAAAAACAGGCATCCTCTGTGGAAGAGCAGATGAAGGATTTTAATAGGACAGCTGTACAGAGAAGTCTTACAGTGGAAGATTTGGACCAGGCTGAGCTTGCCATTATCAAGTTCTGCCAGAGGAAAAGATTTCCTGAGGAGCTAACGAGCCTGCAGAAAGGGCAACCTGTTAGAAAGTCCAGTCACCTCCATAAGCTCTGTCCACAGCTGCAAGATGGAGTCCTGAGAGTTGGTGGTCGGCTTAGTAGACTGTCCATGCCTAGGGAGGAGAATCATCCAATAATCCTGGCAAAAGACCTCAACATCTCAGAGCTTCTACTTAGACATGTATATCAACAAGTCGGACATGGAGGCCGTAACCATATGCTGTCTAAGTTGAGAGAGAGGTACTGGGTAGCTGGTGTGAGTTCAGCCATCAGGAGAGTTTTGTCCAGGTGCATCACCTGTCGCCGCCTGAATGCTCTGCCAGTTCACCAGCAGATGGCAGACTTGCCCCGTTAAAGTAATGTCCCAGATGAACCACCATTCACTCGTGTGGGAGTAGAATGCTTTGGACCTTTCGAGGTTAAGAGTAGAAGGAGCATGGTAAAGAGGTACAGTGTAATATATACTTGCCTTGCCATCAGAGCAGTGCACATTGAGGTTGAATCATCGCTGGACACCGACTCCTTTATTAATGCGCTTAGGCGTTTCACTGCCAGGCAGGGCTGGACTGGCCATCGGGCATATCGGGCATTTGCCCGAAGGGGCCAAATCCGGCCTGCAAGAGCAAAGTGTCCGGCCCGTGCGGACCCAGTGACACTATGCAATAACCTGCCATAAGGTGAAATAAAGAGTTCTGTAAAGTTGGAAAATATTCACAGATTTGGGATCAATAAATCTGAAGAGAAACGTGTTCAAACAAATGATGCCTCTTTCCCACCGTAATATCATAGACTACGAGCTACAAGGACCAAAACCCAGATTTTTTACATAAATAAGCCGTCCGGTCTGGACAGAGAACATTGATCTCTATGTGCAGCCGGCAGCCGGGCGAGTGCGCAGGGACCGTCTGCAAATTACAAGACAAAAGCAAGACGCTGCAAAGAAAAATCAGTAACTCTACTGTACAATATTTTTTTCCTCTTGTGCACCACTTGCTGTAGTGCTGTTGTTTTTTGTTGTTGATCAAAATATTCTCCAGGGGCATTCAAATAAACAAATCCTTGATATTGGACTTATTTTCTTTCAAGTGTACATTTTTATCTGTCCCTCAACACAGGCTATGACTACTACTACTATCTGCTACTACAACCAACTACCACTGGTAGTACTAATCATTACAATAATAATACTTAAAATAATAGCAGCAACAATAATAACATTTGCACATAAAATGATGTTTAGTGATCCAATGAAAAAAAACAGACAATTTGGCCCTCGACTTGGCAACCTGGGCATAATTTGGCCCTCAGTGAAAACTAATTGGGGAACCCTGGAAGGCTCAGCACTGTGTTTTAGTCATTTTTGTTTTCATATTTTCTTGAATGCTTCAACTCCTCAACCCCATTTAGTATGTCAACATTTTGTATTAGTACCAGCAGTTTGTAAGAAATTGGTCAGTAATTGATGTCATATTTTGGTTCTCAAAATTCACCAAATTCATGCATTAAAATGAAATCCATAAAAAATGTTCTCCCGGGGGGGCATGCCCCCGGACCACCCTTGAAGATTGCAAGACCCCCCACGATAGAATCCTGTGGGAAACACTGCTATTGGTACACAAAACTGGTACATCGGCCCCTAAGTCATGATTGATTCTGGGCTGGACCAATTACAGCTGGGGGGGCGGTGCCCGACAGTGTACAAGCATTGTCACAAAAAAGTTTGTTCATAAGCTTCATTGTCTTTCCATCCATACCTGGTGGGCCGGTCTCAGCTGAAAATGCCCGGGCCAATTTTTGGTCCCGGTCCAGCCCTGCTGCCAGGAGAGGTCAAGTTCGAGAGCTGCGCTCTGACAATGGAACGAACTTCGTAGGAGCTGAGTAGGGCCATCGAGCAGTGGAATCAGGTGCAGATCCATGATGTCATGCTGCAGAGGGGAATTCAATGGAGCTTTAATCCACCTGCTGGCTCACATCATGGGGGAGCTTGGGAACGGCTGATAAGATCTATTCGAAAGGTTCTCAACTCGACCTTTAAAAAGTAGTACAAAACTTGAATGAGAAAAGTCTTCATACAGTGCTTTGTGAGATTGAAGCCATAATCTATAGCAGGCCAATCACTAAGGCGTCCATGGATCCAAAATGACTTGGACTTGAAGACCTCACCAACACTACCACCAGGAGTGTTCGAACCCTCAGACATATATACACACAGGAGGTGGAAACAAGTTCAATAAATGTCTGATTTGTTTTGGAGGAGATGGGTTAATGAATAGCTACCTCAACTGCAGGAGCGCCAGAAATGGACAGGAGTGAAGAGGAATCTGGTCGTGGGAGATCTTGTTATCATCATGGACAGCACGGCACCTCGAAACTCTTGGCCTGTGGGACTAGTCATACAAACCTTCCCGGATCGAAAAGGATTGGTTCGTCAGGTGTGGATTAAAACCCGGAGCAGCTGTCTGGAGCGGCCCATCACAAAGGTTTGCCTGCTGCAGGAGGCTGAAGCCACTTGAGGCTTTAGTTGTGACTTTGACTTTTGGACTGTTATGACACTCACCTTGGATTTTTGACTGTTTGACTATGACTGGTGAGACTTTGGACTTTTAAATCATATATTGATTCAAGAAGAAAGAAGATTTCGCTGTGGATTATTGATGGACATTAATTGTTGAGCTTTATTGCTGTTGAAAGTGTCTTTTTTGTATGTGCACGTCTCCTACTTGGTACTGTATGTGAGTAATTATTTAGATTAACTCCATAATTAGGGGCTGGGTTGTAGGAGCCGTATTGTGTCACTGGTGGATTATTTGTCTTTTGATTTGTTTGGCCTGGTTGCCACGGTGATACACAGGGCTTGGGTCACGTGGATGATTGCCCTAGGTGATATAGGGAACTGGATCACCTGCACTGGGTGATGAGAGAGAGGAGTGTAGGTAGCCGCAATTTTTGTTGATCGCATTTTGTTCAGTTTGTTGCTTGATCACATATTCGCCACCAGTGCACGTTTTCCATCTTTTAGGCCTGTGTAAACTAGCCGCTGAATTAGCCGTGATTATTTCAAGTTATTAAATGATTGAAAACTGCTTATGACCCAGCAGCAGCGCGTCACACAAAACCATACAGGACCTCATCCTCTCATGCAACTTTAAGGACAGGCAAGTCGTTACAGTTTTTATGAGGATTGAAAACATTAAAATGAGCACCACATCCAAGTGTGATAGGGCTCATCGGGCTTCTACGGGCTTTAAGATAGACTCAGTTTCATTTTGCATCAGGTTCTATGTTGGGACTGTTATATTGTGTTAAACACTCAGGGATTTCTGTACTATGGCACAGTGTTTGTTTTTGAGCTGCATTTTTTTTATCTTTTGTAATTTTTTTACAGGATAGTTTATTGTTGGACTGTAAGAGTAAACAGGCTTTTTTATTTTGCTGTGCAAAACAGTGTCGTTTAATAAACTATATTAATCATTTTATGGTATTTATTTGAGATACATTATGGTTTTTATATATCGAACAACAAAAAAATAATCGCCAGACTAATCGTCCAATTAGTTGACTAATCGATAAAATAATCGCCCGATTAATCGTTTTAAAAATAATCGTTTACCCCCAGCCCTAGTTTGTGGAGTCTCTGAGCAGAAGGAACAGAATAGAGGATCTGCAGATGATGATCTGTTACTGCTTGAAAACATATTGAAAGTGTTGAACAATGGATAACAGTTGTTAGAGTGTATTCATGTAAATGTGATGTAACACTGCTGCAGGCTGTGGTGTTCTAAACGTGTGTTCTGGTGCTACAGTTTATTTCAATTTCTTTGGCTCATCTCTTGAAATGTTGTTAATATTCTCAGAACCCGATTCGTCTAAATAGCTTCCATGTTCCAACACAACACCATAACTCACCTGCAAAAGGTCAGAACTCACTCAAAACATTGAAGTCGTGCTTCAAAACAAAGTTAGTGTCCATCCATCCATCCATTTTCTTCCGCTTTATCCGGGACCGGGTCGCGGGGGCAGCTGCCTGTGCAGGGACGCCCAGACTTCCCTCTCCCCGGACACTTCCCCCAGCTCCTCCGGGAGGACCCCAAGGCGTTCCCAGGCCAGCCGGGTGACATTGTGACAATTTTCCTCTCCAGTACCCTGGAATAGACTTTCCCGGGGAGGCTGAGAAGTGTGATCCACCGATAGTTGGAACACACCCTCCGGTCCCCCTTTTTGAATAGAGGGACCACCACCCCGGTCTGCCAGTCCAGAGGCACTGTCCCTGACTGCCACGCGATGTTGCAGAGACGTGTCAGCCACGACAGCCCCACAGCATGCAGAGACTTGAGGTACTCAGGGCGGATCTCATCCACCCCCGGTGCCTTGCCACCGGGGAGTTTATTTTCTACCTCGGTGACTTCAGCCCGTGTAATGGGTGGACGAACCTCTGAGTCTCCAGCCTCTGCTTCCTCAATGGAAGACGTGTCAGTGGGGTTGAGGCGATCCTCGAAGTATTCCTTCCACCGCCCGACGATATCCCCAGTCGAAGTCAGCAGCTCCCCACCTCCACCGTAAACAGTGTTGGTGGAGGGCTGCTTCCCCTTCCTGAGGCGCCGGATGGTTTGCCAGAATTTCCTAGAGGCCGACCGATAGTCCTCCTCCATGGCCTCCCCGAACTCTTCCCAGACCCGAACCTTTGCTTCAGCGACCACCCGCGCTGCAGCACGCTTGGCCTGCCGGTACCCGTCAGCTGCCTCGGGAGTCCCCCGAGCCAACCAGGTTCGGTAGGACTCCTTCTTCAGCTTGACAGCATCCCTTACTTCCGGTGTCCACCACACCCCTCCTTGAACCGACACCTTACCGTGGTGGAGGGGTTTGAGCACCTGAATGATCCTAGGAGCTATGTTGTCCGGGGCTTAATGCCCCTGCTAGGGTCTCCCAAGGCAAACAGGTCCTAGGTGACAGGTGACAAAGTTAGTGTCTCATATTAAAAGTCTCTGCCCTCCAAATGAAAAGCTCCTTTGACCTCATGGAAACAATGGTGGTCAGAATGTTTAGATGTTTTTCAGGACGGCAGTGGAGCCTGGAAATGTTCCTTATATCCACATTTCAGGTTTGTCCTATTTCTTTAGTTGACCCTGAATGTTTCCTTTACTAGAATGTTCTGTTTGTCCAGTGAACTGAACACTAAACTGAATACTATCCACATGCTGATTTCATCAGTACAAGTTTCTTTAACAGTATTACACACTGCACTCACGTTTCCATGGAAACTGTTCCTGTATTTTTATTCATGTAAAACGACTGTCTTGCCCTCCTGACGCCACCTTGGGTCCTTCCTCCTCTTCCTCTTCCTCCAGCAGGCAGTTGCCCTGTTCATGATGTACCTGAGCAGGTTCCTCCATGTTCAGACATTGTGGTTATCCTGTTGTAGTCCAGCTCTATAAATATGTTTGGTAACAGCCATACTCATGAATAGTACCTGTCAGCTGACTGGAGATGACGTGTGATTGGTTGATGTAAGATGGGACAAACTCCTCATTGGTTAATGAAGTTCAAGTTTCTCCTGACAGACAATTTACCAGTTTAGTGGATGTTAGAAAATACTCCATAGTACATAATAGGGTTGTCACGATACCAGAATTTCAGTAGTCGATACCAATACCTGTGACTTTCCACGATTCTCGATACTAATTCGATACCACAATTTAAAAAAAAAAAAACAGGACCCATGTACTTTTAAATTCACTAATTTATTGAAAACTGCTTCAAACTGTCAAGTATTTAACACCACTGTGCTTTAAGATCTTTTTGCACAAGGTTTAAATTGCAGTACCAGCTGCCAACAGACCTATAGACATCCAGTGTAAAAACAAACAATACTGTGCTTATAAATATGGTCATAAATAACAATAGTCAACTATTTTACATTAAAAAAAGAACAGCAGTGGCCTATAGCCAGGTTTGACGTGCTTCCTCCTTTGGTCTGAAAACTTCTGAGGCACTTTTTGCATGTCGGCTTGTTTGAATCAAGAATTGCTCCGGATTCATCCGCCTCGAATGCAAAATATTTCCATACGCGACTCTTCGCACCTGTCTTGTCGATGAGCCGACGTGTTGTGCTTTCGCTCCCACCTGCTGAAGCCTTTTTTTCCAAAGACGGCAAGTTTTCTTCTTCAGCGCCACTTACTGCTCTGTGCTGCTCACACGCGTATACTGCCCCCATCAGTTCCGCCAAGAATCGACACGGCTCGCCGAGTGAAAAGTTGTATATTCGGTTCTGAAGTTACCAGAAAAAAGCAAGTATCGAATTATTTTTTTCGTGTCGGCATCGAATTGGTACCGAAGTATCGGTTCTTGTGACAACCCTAGTACATAATGATATTCATGGTGTATATGCTGACACATTTAGACAGTTGAACTGAAGTTGACTATTGTACATGTGATGACTCACACCATGAAAGAATTCATACATGTCCTCGCATGGACCTGTCGGTCACTGTCGAGGGCATCACAGTATTGCCGTTGTCAACTGCGAGGAACCTGGGTGTAATCCTCGATGACCAACTATCCTGCACCCCCAACATCATTGCTGTGGCCTTCCGGACCTTCCTCACAAAGGATGCAACGCAACTCCTGGTCCAATCACTGGTCATCTCCCGTCTTGACTACTGCAACTCTCTCCTGGCTGGACTCCCGGCCTCTGCGACTAAACCACTGCAGCGTATCCAGAACGCTGCAGCACGCCTTGTCTTCAATCTACCCAAATTCTCCCATGTGACCCCCTCCTCCGTGACCTCCACTGGCTTCCTGTTGCAGCACGCATCCAATTCAAGAAGATGGCACTGGCCTTCAGGGCCATCAATGGAACGGCACCTGTCTACCTTCAAACACTGGTCAAACCTCATGCCCCGAAGCGAGCACTTCGCTCCTCTACTTCAGCAGGCCGGCTGGTACCACCATCTCTGAAATCAAACAAATGTCGCTCAGCAAAGTCCAGACTCTTCTCTGTTCTGGCGCCTCAGTGGTGGAACGAACTCCCAACCAATGTCAGGACAGCAGAGTCATTTGCCATCTTCCGAAAAAGGCTCAAGAACTCACCTGTTCAGACTTCACCTCGACTCTACATAGCATGACCCACAAACAACCCCCCTCCCCCCCCCCCAAAAAAAAACATACCTAGCACTTTGATCATAGCACTGTTGCTCTTAAGGTACTACTTTACTCAGACGAGGATCTAAGACTTGTTCTATTTTTAGCTTTTACTTTATCGGCAATGATATGTTTTGGTTTCTTTGTTTCCTTCTTTTGACAAATGTACTTATTGTAAGTCGCTTTGGACAAAAGCAACTGCTAAATGACCTAAATGTAAATGTAAATGATTTAAAAAAAAAAAAAAAAACTATTCAACTGAGAAGCAACATAATCAGTTTTGATCAGCAAGATATGTTCAATCATTAATGGTGCAAATTGTAGATAATTGTACTCATTTGCATGTATGTGCTGAAATATTTGCAATTTGTTTAAAAGAATGAGAAATGATAATCTGTTGTGAAGCAGTGGCCAGTGGTTTGGAGGTTTACACATGTTGTTTAGAAAATATTCATTATCTTTTGAGAATTGTGGCAAAGCAATTGAGAAAAACTGTAAATGATGAACTGATGGTGGAATTGTTTTGAGTCCAGTTTGAATCACTGAATAGTTTCATGACATCTTTTTCTCTGGTGTCTGGTGTCTTTTCTCTCTCTATTTGATCTTCTATCATCTCTCCAGACTCTGTCAGGCTGCTGAATGGGACTAGTCTGTGCTCAGGCAGACTGGAGGTGAAGTCCAACCAGTCCAACCAGTGGTGGTCCTCAGTGTGTGAAGCTGACTTTGACCAGCAGGATGCAGAGGTGGTCTGTAGGGAGCTTGGATGTGGGGCTCCTTCAGTCCTCCAGGGGGCGCTCTATGGAGACGTGGGGGCTCCAACGTGGACCAAAGAGTTCCAGTGTGGAGGCCATGAGTCTGCTCTCCTGGACTGTAGAAGCTCAGGCTCAGATAGAAACACCTGCTCACCTGGCAAAGCTGTTGGACTCACCTGCTCAGGTAGAAGAGGAGCTGCAGCTTTGATCTGGTTCATTTCTGTTCTCATCAAACTCACTTTGCTCTTTCACTGACGACTCTCTTCTTTCTGTTCAGAGCCTGATGATGTCAGGTTGGTGGGAGGAGCCAGTCGCTGTGCTGGAACACTGGAGGTAAGACAGGGAGACTGGAGACCAGTGGCTGACTATGACTGGACCCTGAAGGAAGCAGCTGTTGTCTGTAGAGAGCTGGACTGTGGCTCTGCTGTTTCTGTAGCACGGAGAGAGGAGTCCTCATTCAGACGTGTGTGGTGGATCATGTCTGACTGTGTTCATTCTGGATCCACTTTGAGGGAGTGTGCAAGATCATTCTCCATTTCCTCCATCCTGAATCTCACCTGCTCAGGTAAGCCCCTCAGTGACATCATCTATGACATCATCTATGACAGCAGTGTTCCCATTATGCAGGGCTGTACGTTAACTTTATCAGCACATAGCACTAGTGCTACAGAGGCTGACAGTTTTTTAGCACAGGACAAGAGAGTTGTAGCACACCCTAAAAATGCAGAAGAAGCATCTTTATTACACTTTAACTGATTTTTACACAACAGGCGTTAAAACACTGCCAGTCTAAAGACTGTCTGCTGGCCACTGCTTTGTAAATGGCCTCCTGGCCCTCTGGGAAGTGGCCAGCCATTTTTCCACAACCTTGGTCGGGTCAAAGTCATGGGGCCCTAGTTTCGTAGACTAGGTGTAATTAGCACGCAGCGCACCTGCGCAGCGCCGACGGGGTGTGTCCGCCTGGACTTTGCAAGTTTCGTGCACCGCGCAGGCTCGCGCAGGCACACCTCCCATCACTCCCACCGGCGCAAGTGGGAAAGAGGGAGGAGAAGAAGGCGTGAGTGGGAGACGAGGAGGAGACGAGGCTTGGACTGGGATTAATACAGATTCAGATCTTCACCAATCAAATGAGCTCCTCTCCTCACCTTTAATACTTTGGGGGAGGTTCAGTGCAAGTTCCGTCACTTGACAACCCGATGACAGAAGCAGCGCCGCCGTTCCCACCACGCGCTGTGCGTCCGTTTTATGATAAAAACAATGCCGATATTATAAAAAACAGGAGAGAGAGAGGGAGATGTTTTGGTCCGAGAGGCTGAGTTTCCGTTGATCTGACGTCAGATGTGACCGAACAATCTATATAGATATTCAATTAGTAGCATTAAATAGTGTTTGTTGTGATTATTTATTGCATTTAAATGTGCCTGGAACTGTGGAAACCTGCCTGTGAGGTCTTGGCAACTTTATTTGCGCCTTGCGCCTTATGCCAAGAGTAGACTAGGTTAGAGCTGGCGGGCTTTCGGCGAAGTCTCGGCGAGGCTTTTTGCCACGAAACTTCCGCTACGCCAAGCTGAATCTGTGACGCCTCCCCTTGCTGCACAACCACACCCATCTTGGCGCAGGCGATCCACCAAACTGTCAAACTGACCGTGCGCAAGGCTGTGCGGGTCGAAACTTGCATTACACCGGCTCCGCCACCCTGCTCCACCCTGCTCCACCCTGCGCTGCACCACCCTGGGCTGCACCATGAAACTAGGGCCCATGGACGTCGGAACTATTTTCTGAGAGGGGGGGCGGGATTTTTGTTGGGAGGGTCGGGGTAGAGATGCACACAAGGATTAACTGGATAAACGGTCCGTGTACGTTGCGGCCATCCGACTTTCGTTTTGAAGTCAACAATCGCAAAACGGATAATGAGTCGTTTCCCGTTGTTCACTTCAAAATAAAAGAACGAAAAATGGAAAAATGACTTGTATCCCGTTATCCGTTTTAAAAATGGAAAGCGACTCGTTAAATTAGATATTGTGTTTATGAATGGGATTCAGGGATGAAATAACAGGCTACGTCTTTTTTACCCGGAAGGCACTGTGTTTATGCCGCGAAATCACCTGAAAGCCTACTTTGAGACATTTAGGGGGAACTCTAAAACACTGTTCATAAACGTTCTGACAGCATTTGACGCTCGCGTTTTGAAGTAAACCTACTGTTTTAAACACGCACCAACCACTGGACTGAACTGTAAAGTTCTCCAGGAAAATGACGTCCTAGAATGTAGAGAAGTGGGCTGGTTTCTGGAAGCTTCAGACCCTCTATGCGATTTTCTGCTATTTTTTGCTATCTGCTTCTCCTCAATAAGAAAATAGGAGCAGCAGCTCCTGGATATTTACAAAACCAGTAGGATTATATTTTCTTTGAGATAAAACGGGCATTTTTCAATATTTTTACGACTTCCTCAACGCTACGCGAGGAGGCCTACCAAACAAGATAAGCCTGAGCCTGCTAAAGGTAATTAGCAGAAGATGCCTCCCTTCTCTACGGAAGATTACCATAAACTCCTACAGAAGATTTTACTGCTGGAAACAAAAAAGAATCGGTTAGAAGTAAATGTAGAAGTGAATGGACTTTGTGGGGACAACACCACTCTAGCACTGACTCAAAACAGTGGACAAGAGCATGCTAGAACCCAGCTAAGTAGCAATAATGAAGCTATGAAGAAACCGGAGGATCCTGTACACGGTAATAAATCTACCAGCGATAATCCTCCCTGGAACACACTTGGTGCGAAGCCAAAGAGAAGACCATCTCCCTGTGACATGGGAGAACGGATAACTGGCAGGACCCAGTGCCCTGATATCTGTGATCTGACCGGCTGGCCTGCGTTACCATCTCCATCCAGGCACAGCGCCTCCTCAACCCCACTGCCTCGTAGGACACAGCAGCGGACAGCTGGGGAGAGGAGAGCTACCAAGAAACCTCCCCAGCAAACAACTGTTCAACTAAAGAACAGGTTTGCTCCACTCCTGCAGGACCATGGATTCCCCTCTGACTGCCTGGATAACCCCCCACCACCACGCAGCAGGGTAAGAACTGCTAACTTAAAGCCACAGAGAAAGCTAACGACAGGGCCTGAAAATCTGATTGTGGGTGACTTTTTTGTAAAAGATATGAAAAGCAGTAATAACATCAAAGTACTCTGCTTTCCGAAGGATACAGTGTCTGACTTGGAAAAAATAATCCTGGAAATTGTGGTTGCACACCCAACTGTGAAAAATATCATTCTGCACATTGGATTTAATGACATTGAAAAACAACAATCAAGAGAGTTGAGAGAGGACTTCAACAAACTCTTTGAAACCGTCAGCTCTGTGAA
>CM056844.1:8033175-8047685 GCA_029853015.1 Chelidonichthys spinosus
TTTTTAGTCAATGATTTTATTACCACTTCTAAACTTGATTTTATGTTTTTAACTGAAACATGGCTAGAACAAAATAACAGTGCAAGCATTCTGATCGAGACAGCCCCCCCCCCCCCCCCCCCCTAACTATAATTTTATTGATGTTTGTAGATCTGGGAAAAGAAGTGGAGGGGTTGCTGCTATATTTAGGGCCTAAGCGCCGACAACGTCGGGCTGCAAAGCCCTATTGTTATTCAAATGTTTTTTTTTATTATTCTTTCATGCCTTCGACCTGCGATTTGGGGGTCTGAGCATGAAAAAAAACGAACGAAAATTGGAGTGTCTATAGGGCCTGGTGAAGAATTGAAGAATTTGGCGTCTTCGCATTCGGACATGAAAAAGTTGCTCACTAGCGCCACCTAGAGTGGAGATTTGCCAGCCCCGCCGCACCGTAACTCTGATTGACATGAAACTTTGCACACATGTGTAAACATGTCTCCTCTACAAAAAAGCCTCTTGGAGTACAAAAGTTCGCCTGGCAAAATTTTCCGCCATCTTGGATTTTATGAAAAACAGGAAGTTGCGCATTTCTCGGACACCGTTCAGGGCCGGTTTTTGCTATGGGCAATGTGGGCGACCGCCCAGGGCGCAATCTATGTGAGGGCGCACGAGCGAGCGCCCTCCAAAATAAATAAATAAATAAATAAAAAATAAAAAAATAAAAAAATAAGAAATAAAAAAACTGTCGCCATATCTCTATACTACCGCCGCTCATTTCCATGTCAAAGTTGGTGGAGTGGGCGCTTGGGCGCCCTCACGTCAACTTGCTGCTGAGAGTCAGAGTCATACAGGTTATGTGTGTGTGTCAGAAGAGGCAAGAGGGAGGGGGGCGGGGGATAGACTGATCCTAGGCCACCACACAACACAAACTGCTGCCAAATAAATTGTATTTCATTCCTAAAATTAACATAGACCCATATACAATCACACCGGCCGCGGAAGCGCCGCGAATAGGCGCGGCCGCCCCGCGCCGTGAAGCGATCGTTTCGGCGTCTGCTCTATTTTTGGCGCGTGCCGCGAGCGATCGTGTCAATTCTGGCAGGAAATCACACAGTAGCTGTGTCCCAATTCAGGGTCTGCAGCCACAGCTAAAGAAACACGAGACAATCTGGTCAATTTTCAAAATTAAAGCAATTTTCAAAATAAAATACCGCAATTGACAAATGCGATATTTAACTCGCACTGGGAAACAGGAAGAGAAAATACATTTAATAAATGTGAAGAGTAGATAAACAAATATGTGTATTTCAACTGTATATCTACACTGTCTACTACACTCTCTCTGTCTGTCTGTCTGTGTGTGTCTCTCTCTCTCTCTCTCTCTCTCTCTCTCTCTCTGAATGGATAAATAGAAGAAGTGTACAAACATTTTGGTTACAGAAACATGGCATATTTATTTTATGAGGTTATGATAAAAAAAATAGCTCTGAATGAACAACAGATGAGCAAAAGCGCTTGTCGACCGTCGCGGAGAATTACCGTCTGGTCTGAACAGGGGGGCAGGGGGGGTCCATTTGTGTGTATGTCTCTGTGGGGGGGGGTGTATGTTGGGGGGGGGGGCGCTGGAGGTGAGGTTCGCCCAGGGCGTCATGAAACCTAGGACCGCCACTGACACCGTTGGTCCGATTTGGACGAAATTCGGTAGGCATACTCGTTAGACATAGCTCAGGGGGTGGTTTCGAAAATATGCATTTTATCAGAAGATATGGTCCAATGAACATTAGAGGGTGGGGCTACCAAAATGCAATTAGCATAACTCTATAACCTTTGCCCGAAAAATTACGAAAATCGAAACCTATGTTGGCATAGCTTTAAAGAACATGCATGTCAAGTTTCATCAAAATCGAATAATGTTTGGCGCTGTCACAAATTTCCAAAAAGTGCCGTTTTTGGCTGTTTTTGACCATTCACAGGGGTCGTACAAAATCAAAAACTGATTATACCGTTGATCCGATCCATACCAGAATTTGATATGTTGTTGGAAAGGCCTTAAGGAGAAAAAGTTACTCAAAGATGTCCAGAATATTTAGGGGCATGGCCACAGTGACGCCATGACTGCGCTACTATTTTCAACCTTCGCCATAGGCATTAAAGCTGTTATAACGTCACAGTTTCTTCTCCGAATGTGCTCCAAAGTATTCATGCTTGTTAAGAGTCACGTCCTGAACACAACTGCACTGCAATTTTAACTCACAGGTAGAGTGCCACCTAATGGCGACATGAAATGTGACCGATTTTATGCCCTTTTTCTGAGCCACAGCCCCCCCTCTAGGTTGAGCGTACAGGCATGCAATATTTTTTCCTGGATAGAGTTGTACAAAAAAGCCTCTTGGACCCACCGCCTAAAGTCATCATAAAGTAGGTTAAAAAATGTTTTTCGCCAAGTGTGTAATTCAGCCAGTTTTTCACTCAGTTTTCACTCAGGACACATAGGGGGGAGAGACACAGGCGCACAGCGACCACCAGATGGAGACAGAGAGAAATCACTCAGTGACACATAGAGCTGTGAATCTCACATGCAGCTGCAGTCTGCTTCACACCAGATCAACAGTCATGCCACTTTTCATTTTAAATTCCTCTTATTTCAGCCTGGACACAGAGAGGTGGAGAGATGGCACACTTTACATGCATCTCACACAGCTGTCAGCTAAACTCTGTCATTGACATCCAAACTATTATAACTTCAGTGTTTGTTCTCAGAGCTGCTTCAAACTTTGCACACTTGATTAGAGTTCCTTCCTGAACACCAGGGGCGTTGCTAGACATAAAGCTCTACTGGGGCACAGGCCCCCTATTACTAAAATCACAAAAAACATCCTTGAATTCCCGCTGCGTGTATGAAATGTGCTATACAATGTGCTATATAAACTTCCCTTGCTTAGCCCACTATTACTGCAACAGCCATACTCCTGCTGCTAAAACTGAAAGGTAAAAATGTAGAGATATTAATCTCTAATTCATATTTATTTCAACATACATTATGAACATGCTCAACATGTTTTTGTTGATTTTGGAGTATCATTCCCACATTTGTGAATGAAGAACATCAGACTTTTGGGGTTGGGGAAATCACTGTGACTGTAAATCTTACTTTGATGCTTAGCCATCACTTGGTTTACAAAGAAATTGTATTAAAATTAAAAGATAATGGGGTAAACCATCAGCTATCTAACTCCTATGAAACAACACAAAGAGTGATGTGTGATTCAGAGCAGCAGGAATGAGGACTGGTGGTGATTATTGAGCGGTAATAGAAATGTGTAACACGTCGTTGTTTGAGTTACTTACTGGAACGACCGCAACACAGTCAGAAACTACACGCACTGTGCCGCCTTCACGCCAGCTACTGCGGGCATCGGGGCGAGCGTGGCAGGTGGGAGAGAGAAGTGGATCATACCATGACGTGATGGGGGGGTCTGTTGTATTTTTAAAGTAAACCATATCCTGTCTATGGTTTTTTTGACCATGTTTAAGCTTGTCAAACACGGACTTGCGTTTAAAAAACAACATGACTGATATATATTTTTTGCATTTATCTATGCGTGCGCACCGCGGTGCCCCGGCTACGACATGCACACTGCCTTGCCAGACGTAATGTGTGCGCCGGACCCGGACCACAAGGTGCGCGCCTCAGCTTGTATTTTGGGTTAAACTGCGTTGGTTTGAGATTGTGGATGAGAAAGAAAATCCATTATTTTACCGTTATTATCAATATAAATGAATCCACTGCCAAATATAGTAGGCCTAGCTCGTTAAAACTCAAACGTGAGATTTTACTGGGGCACGGCAGATCAATACTGGGGCACGTGCCCCAGTAAAAAGTGTCTAGTGACGCCGATGCTGAACACATCTGTACTTTGATATTCACTCTGTCAGAGCGCCACCTACTGGCAACAGGAAATGTCATTGATTTTGTGACTTTTTCCAAGTAAAAGTCACACCTGATTTTTTTTTAATTCCTCTCATTTCAACCTAGACACAGAGGCAGGAGGAGAGATAACACACTTTACATGCATCTCACACAGCTGTCAGTTGAACTCTGTCATAAACATCAAAACTATTATAACTTCAGTGTTTGTTCTCTGATCTGCTCATAACTTTCCACACTTGATTAGAGTTCCTTCCTGAACAAGTCTGCACTGTTATATTGCCTCACAGTCAGAGCGCCACCTACTGGCGACAGCAAATGTCATTGATTTTGTGAATTTAAAGCCACACCTGATTCTTTTTAACTAATTCCTCTCATTTCAGCTTGCAAGGAGGACACAGGGGGAGGAGGAGAGGACACACTAAGGGGAGGAGGAGAGAATTCATGAAGGCATGAACATGTGTGTATGTGACAGACAGATGGCTTTGAATGTCAATCGCTTGTGTCTAAGCTGCCGCCACGAGGAGGTGGCTGATACACTGGTAGGCAGCCGCCACGCTGCCGTGTGAATGCAGGCACTCCACGACCGCACGTGAGAGACGGATGCCTTTCGGTGTCCATCGCTTGCGTCTTGACTTGTGCCACGAAAGGCGGCCGCGCCAAGGGCAGCGTCCACGACACTGCCCTGTGACCGCAGGCACTCCACGACCGCATATGAGCGAGGGCCCGTCATGACACTGCTCGCAGTTTTAATTAAAAATACATTTCAGGGGAAACAGATGTCACTTGGTGTTTTTCCATCATTCGAATATCTTTGTGCTGTGCTGAAATGCTCTCCCAGAGTTCTCCTGTTAATTATTTACAGGCCACCTAAATATTCATCACATTTCTTCGATGATTTTACTGAATTATTGTCTAGCATCTCCACTGATTTCGACTGCCTAGTTATAACCAGTGACTTTAATTTTCATGTTGATGATTTGAATGACAAGGGTGCAAAGGAACTTTTTCTAGAATATTCTAGACACATTTGACCTTTCTCAACATGTGAAAGAGGCTACTCATTGTAAGGGACACACCCTGGACCTGATTATCACAAAAGGTCTCCATGTTTGATGTTTTTGTGACTGATCCTTCATTGTCTGATCACTTCTGTTTTTTCTTTAATATTTCTTTCATTCCTGACACACAAACAGAATCAAATAAGGTCAAAAAGCGGTACATCAATGAACATGCCAATGTACTCTTTATAAATGCCATCTCCTCGTTATCACCTCTAAACCCATGTCATGATGATGATCTTGTAAACATCTTTAATTCCAAAATTCTGAATGTCATAGATGTCATTGCACCTGCTACGGTTAAAACGATTTCTGGTAAGCAAAAGGCACCCTGGAGAAAAGCTGCTGTTGTGACACCCCAGAGAAGAGAGTGCAGGAAGGCTGAACGAATCTGGCGGAGTACTAAACTTCATATTCACCATGGCATCTATAAAGAGAGCAAAAGTAACACAGCAATGATGGCAAGCTTTAATGCCATAGACTCTAAAACTCTAGTGGAAACGGTGACAAATCTAAAATCATCCACCTGCTGCCTTGATGCTTTACCTAGCAACTTTTTTAAGAATGTTTTTGTCTGCCTATCAATAGACGTATTGCAAATGGTTAATAACTCCATTCAATCAGGCAATTTCCCAAAGGCCTTCAAAACTGCAGTTATTAAACCTCTTCTAAAAAAGCGGAGCCTAGATGCCTCTATTATCAACAACTACAGACCGATTTCAAATCTACCCTTCATAAGTAAAATAATTGAGAAAGTTGTCCTCCAACAACTAAATCACTTCCTGGCTTCAACTGGCTGCCACAACAACTTCCAGTCAGGATTTCGACCTTTTCATAGCACCGAGACGGCCCTTATTAAAGTTGTAAATGACATCCGTCTTAACACAGACTCTGGCAAAACTTCAATATTAATGCTACTAGACCTCAGTGCTGCATTTGACACTGTCGACCACTCAATACTCTTGGACAGGTTGGAAAACTGGTTGGGGCTCTCAGGCACAGTCTTAAGCTGGTTCAAGTCATATCTACAAGATAGGAACTATTTTGTTTCCATTGGCAACTTTGTATCAGAACCTACCAATGTAACGTGTGGAGTCCCCCAAGGTTCAATCTTGGGCCGACTTTATTCAACATCGACATGCTCCCACTAGGACAAATCATGCAAAATAATAACATTGACCACCATTGCTATGCCGATGACACCCAAATCTATGTAGCACTATCACCAAACGACCCATAGATCTCCTGTGCCAGTGCATTGAGCAAGTCAAAGACTGGATGTGCCAAAACTTCCTACAACTAAATGAGGACAAAACTGAGATAATTGTTTTTGGTGCTAAAAAAGAAAGGTTTAAAGTAATTCAACACCTTCACTCTCTGTCCCTGAAAACCTCAAACAAAGCCAGAAATCTTGGGGTTATTATTATGGATTCTGATTTAAATTTCGACAGTCACGTTAAATCTGTAACAAAATCAGCCTACTATCACCTAAAAAATGTAGCAAGACTTAGAGGGCTCATGTCAGCTCAAGACTTAGAAAAACTTGTACATGCCTTTATTACTAGTAGGCTAAACTACTGTAATGGTCTCCTTGCAGGTCTTCTGAAAAAAACTGTCAGGCAGCTACAGCTTGTTCAGAACGCTGCTGCTAGAGTTCTTACAAAGACCAAAAAATGTGAGCACATTACACCAATTCTTAAATCCTTACATTGGCTCCCTGTATGTCAGAGGATTGATTTCAAAATCCTCCTGCTCACATATAAATCACTACATGGTCTAGGACCGAAGTATATCACTGATATGCTCCCACTACATAAGCCTTTTAGACCACTAAGATCTTCTGAGACCAATCTGTTAGTGATTCCCAGTGTAAACAACAATCACGGGAGAGCATCATTTAGTCACTATGCAACAAATGGCTGGAATAAACTTCCTGAAGATGTAAGACTTGCCCCAACTCTGACCACTTTTAAAACTAGACTGAAAACTTTTATGTTCACCATAGCTTTCTGCTAAATCTTTTAATGTCTGCACTGTTATTAATTATTGCAAATATGTTTTTATTCTCCTTTCTTTCTGTAATGCATTTTTAAATTTGCCATTATTTTCTTTTAATTCTTCTATTTTTTTTCACTTTGTTGTATGATGTGAAGCACTTTGAGTCTGCCTTGTGTATGAAATGTGCTATACAAATAAAGTTGCCTTGCCTTGCCTTGCCTCTATATTAGGGGTGGGAATCTCTTGGCACCTCGCGATTCGATTCAATAACGATTCAGAAGTCAACGATTCGATTATAAACCGATTATCAATTTTTTTGTGTACATTTTTTTGTACATTTCCATGCATGATTTCAAAAAACAAATTAAATCTGACTTTGCTTCTCAGAGTTTGCTCGTCACTTCCTTCTTTTGTGATAATTATTAAAGAAAATCAACAGGTTAATTACCTTCTCTCATATTTTATCAAAGAAAAGGCTTTTCTTTGTCACAAGTAGAATGACTTCCTATGAACACAAAGTCCTCCTGTTACAGGCGATGAGCTTATCCGTGAGAGAAAACAGTGAACTGTAGTCGATATACAAATAAAATCGTTCAATGCAACAATCAATGCAGCTGCATTTCAACACATCACAGCGTAGCGGTCTGTGGTCTCCCGTGGGATAGTATCTTACACAACAACAAGGTCTCTGCCGTATTTATACCGAGACGACATGATGTTCAGTGTTTACGTAGCATCTACGATGTTAGCCTAGCTCAGATCTGAGCGAGCCGAACGCCAAAACAAGCATTTGTAAAGTTATTTTTGTATCGTCTTAACGGACAAACTTAAAGTCCCGGTCGGCAAGTCCGGCGGATCGAGGGTATTCTGTCAGATTTTGAATGTTTAAAACTCTCACGCTCCTCGACTACCGAGCTACTTCCCCTCGATTTCGTCGAAATCCCTTAGATCACACCACCTTTGAAACGTGGGTCCGATGTTGATTCTTTTTTTATCACGGGCACCGTCGCATTCTTTCTTTTTTCCCTATTTTCCAATTGTGTTTTCTTTTCCTTGGTTGTTTTGGACCTCCACGTTTCGGTTTTTAACCAAGGAATTGGAAGCTTGTTTCTACTTCCCTCCGCCTCCCCCCTGCGATAGTGGTACGACCCGAGGGAAGAGGGGCTCTGTGGGCACGAACACAGCCCTGCATGCTGAGTGGACAGTATGATCTGGGCTCTGTCGATTTTTTTGCAAAACAACAGGCTCTACGTGCACGTGATGTAACATGGCTGCAGGCTTTGGTGTTGTAACCATGTGTTCTGGTGTTCATGATGAACTGATGGTGGAATTGTTTTGAGTCCAGTTTGAATCACTGAATGTTTTCATGACATCTTTTTCTCTGGTGTCTTTTCTCTCTCTCTATTTGATCTTCTATCATCTCTCCAGACTCTGTCAGGCTGCTGAATGGGACTAGTCTGTGCTCAGGCAGACTGGAGGTGAAGTCTAACAAGTGGTGGTCCTCAGTGTGTGAAGCTGACTTTGACCAGCAGGATGCAGAGGTGGTCTGTAGGGAGCTTGGCTGTGGGGCTCCTTCAGTCCTCCAGGGGGCGCTCTATGGAGACGTGGGGGCTCCAACGTGGACCAAAGAGTTCCAGTGTGGAGGCCATGAGTCTGCTCTCCTGGACTGTAGAAGCTCAGGCTCAGATAGAAACACCTGCTCACCTGGCAAAGCTGTTGGACTCACCTGCTCAGGTAGAAGAGGAGCTGCAGCTTTGATCTGGTTCATTTCTGTTCTCATCAAACTCACTTTGCTCTTTGACTGACGATTCTCTTCTTTCTGTTCAGAGCCTGATGATGTCAGGTTGGTGGGAGGAGCCAGTCGCTGTGCTGGAACACTGGAGGTGAGACATCAGGGAGACTGGAGACCAGTGTATGACTATGTCTGGACCCTGAAGGAAGCAGCTGTTGTCTGTAGAGAGCTGGACTGTGGCTCTGCTGTTTCTGTAGGATGGGGAAAGGAGTCCTCAGACAGACCTGTGTGGTGGATCAAGTCTGACTGTGTTCATTCTGGATCCACTCTGAGGGAGTGTGCAACATCAGTCTCCTCTTCCTCCATCTTGAATCTCACCTGCTCAGGTAAGCCCCTCAGTGACATCATCTATGACATCATCTATGACAGCAGTGTTCCCAGTATGTTCCTTCCTCTGTCCCAGTGACAGTCAGTGGTTTCCACTGGACTGAACTGTAAAGTTCTCCAGGACAATGACGTCCTAGAATGTAGAGAAGTGGGCTGGTTTCTGGAAGCTTCAGACCCTCCATAGACTGCTGAGCTTCACCTGGCAGGACACACCTGTCTGTCTGTCTGTCTGTCAGACCTGTGACATCACTTCCTGTTTTGAGGGTCCATCTTGTTGAACGGAGGGTAAATGTGACCTTTCATCTCTCGTCCTTCATCTCCATGTAAAGTCTTACCAAACTCCTTTCAGTAGAGAACTACAAACAGGAAGTAGGACCATTTAACAGCTGTGCTCAGGTCATTTCACTGGCTTCCAGTCCATTTTAGAATTGATTTGTTCATGTTAATGGTGTTTTAAGACCCTACATGGTCTGGGACCCCAATATCTCTCTCTGACAGGCTTGTGAGGTACCAAGCAGCCAGACCTCTCAGGTGGTCTAGAACAGGCCTTTAGCTTTTCATCATGGTGGGTGGTAGTCTTGCTTTCGTTAACTAAAATTATGACTAAATATCGTCGTCAACAAACTTTTATCACGTGAGGAAAACCAGACGAGAGGCAACGAAAATGCTGCTCATGTGATGATAAAGATAATGAAATATATAATGCAAAATTGGAGACAAATAAAAACAAGACTTAATGTGGTTTACAGGGTTTCCCCCAGAAAACTTGCAAAGAAGAAGAGAAGCCCACCGGCGGCCCACCATGTTTTTGTCAAATTATTTGAAATAATGACCCTTACGTGTTATTGTAAGCCATTTATTAACAATACTTAAATGCAGAGTCTTTCAAAAAGGCACAATCTTGAAATACGGTTTTAACAAACACACAAAAAAATACAATTACACTTAAGTTAAATCCTAGTGAATCTTAAACAAGCCATTGCTGGTCACATTTAAAAGTAAAATAAATTAACATAAATAAAAAAGTGCAAACATGGCCAAGGGGTAAAAAACAGGGAACTCAGAGGCTGAAGAGGTATGCTGTACTGTGTGACCTCTTCTACTGTTCATTTTGAGTCACAGTCAAGTAATGGCAAGATCAAGCAACGCTGCATAATTTGTATGGTGGGCAATTTCATGTTTTAGCAGCCAGTAAAGGCATTTAAACCCACCAATATTTGCCTCCTGCTCCATGTTAATCACTGGCTCAAAGGCTTCAGTGACTGACAAGCCTAAAACATATAAAACGTGAAAGCTTTTTGTTATTTTATAACAAATATGTTGGGGTTGTAGCAGGAGCAGATTTGGTTGTCAACAGTTAATTATTAATGTCAATATGATTGTCGATATTAATGATTATATTTAATATATTATCATGATATAATCATGAATAAACGGGGCATCACCCTGGGATCAGGGAAAAGATAACCTAAAACTGTATTCAGTCTCAATATAAAGGTTTTATACTCAAATGCCAAGGATCGTGATCATTGGCATAGAAGCATAAAAACAATCTAACAATTAAGAAGGGCGTGAAATTCAAGCACTAGCCTTCACAACCTGCTGTTATCCAGTGACATATACACAACAAGCACAAGAGACCGCTAGTTATAATATGATAAGTTTTATTAAAATCAGTAATAATGATCACAATCAATAACACTGCAATTAATAAAGCCTTATTACCTAACTACCTAACACACAAAGCTAAGCTAAATAGAAGGAGAGACACACGTGCATGTGTGTGCGTGTGTGTAGAGAGAGAGAGAGGGAGAGAGAGATATGGTCGGGCGCGACCACCAGATGGAGCTATTCCTCACAGCGTTTAGGGGCGGAGCCACTGTCGTTAGATGGAGTAGCGAGAGAGAGAGAGGGAGAGAGAGAGAGAGCGAGAGAGCGAGAGAGGGAGAGAGCGAGAGGTGGAGCTATGTCCTCAACGTCCGGAGCTGGAAACAGCTGGCGGAGGATATGTGTGTGTGTGTGGGTTAGCGGGACACAAACAAAGAGAGAGAGAATGTGTGAGCGATATTCTGAGGCTCAGAAAGCATGCCGCTATCACACGGGCGTGCGTGAATGAACTGGCGTTTATTCCGCGAGACCGGTCTTTTAACTGATAGTAGAGGCTTTCTGAGCTCGCGAATATGGCGTGGGTACACGATCAGCATTCAAATACAGCAGCACATGAACAAACTGACTCGGCGGCCCACGATCAGAACTTAAAACACGTTAGCAAGAATCACAAGCATATCCTACACTATCACTTATGTCTGTGCCCAGACTGATAGCCTCTTACTGGTGTCGTTGCGTAAGCTGCGAGTCCGTCCCAGCGATGACGGCGTTCCGTAACCCGGCGGTAGTTCGTGGGCCCCAGCGTCAGCGGGGGACGTGATGAGTCGGCTTCGTCCCGATGAGAGCGGAGCGGGTTTCCTCTCGTTGATCAAACTCAAATAAAGAAAACAGTTGATGTTTCCTCCTTCCACGAGCGGTGATATAATCGCGGCATGGCGATTTAGTCAGCTTACTTCAGACAGCGTCTGGTAGCTGGAAGGCAGGAACGGCTTGGTTCCTCTTGTTGCAGCGGTGCGCTGAAGGAGGGGGTCGCCTCCCGTTGCAACGTGGTGTTGCGTCGGTTGTAGGAAGAGACGCCAGAGTAAGAGAGCGTTCTCCAGGCAGCTTCGGTTTATAAAGCTCAAGGCTGCTGCCTGGGACCCCCTAGGGTACCTGCAGTTGTCAGCCAATAGGGCACCAGTTGTGTGACGTCACATTTCTCACCTGGGTGAGATGTGAAACTAAAATGGCGGTGTAGTTTTTAATCCCCTTTGTCCCTTTGTTCTGGCCGCATGTGTAGGCTTTGTAGGCTGCATTGTGTAGTCCTACCGGTTAGGTCCCCAACAGATATTTCATTTTAGTCAATGTACTGTATTTACATTATTTGTTTACTTTTGCTTGCTGCCATCTCAATGCTAGTGCGATGGTGTAGAGACCCAATATGTGCGTTTAGCACATCTTGTCTATAAGTTGTACAAGGAGCTTCAATGAAGACTCTGGTTGAGGATCCTTGCGTTGCCTTCTGGTGGTGGTAGCGACACACCCGCCCACATCGTATCGCTTAGTCATCGCATCGCTTGTCCCGGCCACACACCGCTAGAACACTTTCACATTCCATTGACAGTTGTCGCTCAGAGATGGGCGAATGGCGACGTATGAACGAGGCTAAGAATGACAAAAAAAGCCACAGCTATAAAACGAAGCGTATCTAATGCTGAATTTAATAGCAAAATTTTCTAAACCAACATGAAATAAGCGAGCATAATATTGTTAATATTTTAATATAGTACATACATACCATACTCGAGTCTTATAGAGCCATCCGCTAAATGTAGGGTCCGCTAACCATTTTGGATTAAATCCACTAGTTCAATGTTTACTATCGCGGCTTGCAGAAGGCTGCTCTGACGGCGTGCTAACATTCGTGCTAACTCGCGCTGGCTCTTCCTCATCATCGAGGCGCTGCTCGGTTGGC
Organism: Chelidonichthys spinosus; assembly: GCA_029853015.1. Lineage (NCBI taxonomy): Eukaryota > Metazoa > Chordata > Actinopteri > Perciformes > Triglidae > Chelidonichthys > Chelidonichthys spinosus. The sequence continues at coordinate 8,045,823 of CM056844.1, forward strand.
TCGCTGGGGATGCACTCCCCTTGGCCTCGGTGTGAATGAGCGGGCTCATCGTCTCCTCCTGAGCTCCTCCGACTTCAGAAGAATAAAGTGTCCAACGATTTTGACCCTGTCTCCGGGACATGTCACATAAGAGTTGTTCGCGTGTAAACGGGTAGAGACAGGCAGTGGTTTTGGGGGTTCAGGTGACGAAAAATACACCTGACCTCTCACCCCCTATATGTAAATGTATCGACCATAAGATGTCGCCATTGTGCTTTCACCAGATGCGGTTAAAAGCTCTGTATACTGTCTTTGGTATCACTGTTTCTGGTGCATAAAATAACTATTTAAAATAAATAAACAAGCAACGCTTAGCCTGGCGGGGGGGCAAGAAAAGCCTGGCAGCTCGCCAGGCCTATAGAGCACTGGGGGAAACCCTGGGTTTAGAAAATAAAAACTATGCTAAAATGTGTCTTCATTTTCGATGACCAAAACGAGGCGAGACTAAATGTTATAACGTTGTTTCGTCGCGTTATTATTAGTAGGCTCGTTGGAGATGAACTGCACCTGGAAAGCAGACGAGAGCCGGCGGAGCAACAGGAGGTGGAGCCTAAAGGCTGCGCTCCAGTTGGACAGTTTCTATCGGCCTTCGAAGATTTGACAGGAAGTCAAAGAAAAAGTTACATCCTGTTAGACGCGATCTGGAGGCTATCTGTAGTTTGCGACCACATTCGCATTTATTTAAATTTGTTCATAAATATCTGTGGAAATCAGAATACTTTAGTAACCCCTCGGGAAAATGTACAGCTGCAGTTGCACCATAAGAGAAAGAGAAGAAAGAAAGAGTCCAATAAGTATAAAAATATAAAGTATAAAATAATGCCAATAAATATTACTAATATTTATTGGCATTATGTTATAGTTTATATTTTTTGACAGTTATACTGTATTATGTGTATCTGGGTAGTGTTGCTTTTGTTAACAAAATTATGACTAAATATCATCATCAACGAACATTTATCACGTGAGGAAAATGAGACGCGACGCAAAACTGCTGGTCATGTGACGATAATATTTTTGGTTGGTAAAATAAATATGTTGTAAATTCAAATCAGTGCATCTTCTATGTCTGAAATGGATGTATTCTTGAGCCTATAAGGTAACAATAATTTAATAATAAGATAACCTTGTTTGAATTGTGAAATGGGTTTGGCTAAATACAATCTTTGACTAAAACTAGACTAAAATAGTCACGGACAATTCTGACTCAAATAAGACTAAAATGCTCAGACTTTTAGTCGACTGAAACTTGACTAGACTAAAAATAGTATGAATGTGACAAAACTAATAAAAACTAAAATGTCATCTTCATAATGACATCTGAACTGATGTTGGTTGTAGGCTAACGTTATTACACAATTCAGTCACGTTAGCTGATGTGCTAACTAGCTGAGCAGCTTTCCATTTTAAACTTGTTGGAAAAGGTAACGTTAGGAAAAAGGAATCACGACACACTTGAACTTCATTTAACATTAAACAGCGTATTATATCGTTGGCAGATAACGAGACTTACCTCAAAGCGAGTATCATTGAAAAGTGAAGAAGACGACGATGCCGTTATCTTGACGTTCCACCAAAGATATTTTATTGTGAAGGAGATCACACTCTGAAACGCCAATAGTCTCACTCCAGTCTATGTGAAATTATGCCAACGACCCCCCCTTGGATCTACACGATTCACGTGAATGACATATTTGGACTGAAAATGGTGAATTTTGCTGAAAAATATTCTATTCAATGCATTATGTAAAATAACATTCTGTTATATTAAAATATATCAAAATATTGGTTGGAACAAGTCTGTCTTTCCCACACTTTGGTTGT
>CM056844.1:8047785-8141827 GCA_029853015.1 Chelidonichthys spinosus
GAGCACAGACTAGTCCCATTCAGCAGCCTGACAGAGTCTGGAGAGATGATAGAAGATCAAATAGAGAGAGAGAAAAGACACCAGACACCAGAGAAAAAGATGTCATGAAACTATTCAGTGATTCAAACTGGACTCCAAACAATTCCACCATCAGTTCATCATTTACAGTTTTTCTCAATTGCTTTGCCACAATTCTCAAAAGATAATGAATATTTTTATAAACAACATGTGTAAACCTCCAAACCACTGGCCACTGCTTCACAACAGATTATCATTTCTCATTCTTTTAAACAAATTGCAAATGTTTTAGCACATATATGCAAATGAGTACAAGTATCTACTATTTGCACAATTAATGACTGAACATATCTTGCTGATCAAAACTGATTATGTTGCTTCTCAGTTGAAAAGTTGTTCTCTTCAAAACGTATGAATTCTTTCATGGTGTAAGTTATCACATACACAATAGTCCATTAAACTGTCTCAATGTGTCGGCATATGAATATCATTGGGCCCTATTGTAGCGGTCTGAAGTGTGAACCCTCAAGTGTTTTTGTGGGCGGATCTCGGACATTGTTGCTATTATAACGGCGGATAAATAACTTGTGCCCGACGCAGACCTAAAAAGGGTTGGTCTTAGGTGGCTTCAATATTTATCGGTGTGTTTTGGGCGTAACATGCAATAAACCAATCAGAGTGTCATCTCCCATTCCCTTTAAAGAGGACATATTATGACAACAGGTTTTCTTTGGTCTCTGCACCTATAAACTGGTCCTGCCTGAGCCTGTCAACTCCCAGGATGAGGAAAACAAGCAATTCCAGCATGGTCTCTGCAGCCCACACACCGGTACAACGGCGCTCCTGCAGGCTGTTCAGATTCAGTGCTTAACGTGACGTAACGATAAGGGTCTTTTGCATAAGCCGAACTCCTCTGCACGATGAAAGGAGATATCAGAGAGGGGGAGTTTCGCAACACAGCGCTGACGCAGCCCAGCCGACAGCCGAGCGACGGCGCTCCGGAGAGCAAGGAGAGTGCAGCCCAACTTACCGGTTGAGGTGCTGGGTGATCCGGCTGGTGCTCCGTGAATAAATCCCAGTGCGGGTGAAGCTGGAGACAATCCTCCCTGTCTTACACGCTCTGGTGCGTCTTCACTTCTGCCTCCGGTCGGACGGAACCCGGGAGCACATGTCCTACAGCGCCGTGGATGACGGTCCGGCTCTGGTCTCTTGCGTTTCATTTTTAATGACAATGTGCCGGCTACGGTCCGTGTTAGCTTGTATGTGTGTGCTAACCACTTCACATCGGACTGCTTCAGTAACGAGGGTCGGTACAAAGCTGGCTTTGCTTCGACACTGACCTTGGTAAAAGGATCTGTCCCAACCATACGGGACCTAGCAACTTCACTTGAGCCACATAGGCGAGCCATAGCGATACATCTACGTAAACATTGCCGCAGGCTGCCACGTAGTGTAAAGCCCAAGTTATGCTTCCGTGTTGACACAACGCAAGGGGGCTTATGGACCCCTTACGTCCTTGGGGACCCACCGCAAGGGCCTGACGTGCACCTCCTGAAAATCCTAGACGTGCGCCGAGGCGACGCAGCACCAACGCAGCGGCATTGGCTGTGATTGGACCGCTAACTACATCCACTGGAGACCGCTTTTCCGGTTTCCACTCATAAACACCGCCATTTAAACTTTTAATACTTTTATTGTTTGCACCTTGTTGCTTTTGCACAAAGAAATAAAACACTGATCTCTCTTATTCTACGAAAATAGTTCACCAAAACGTGTTTCTGAAAACATTTTATGCAAGAAATAAGCTATGCAGTTGCTGAATCTGTTAGTGTTGGGCGGTATACCAGATCATACCGAATATCGGTGTTTTTTTCTTATGATATGAATTTTTCATATACCCCAATACCGGTGAGTGTGTAGCGTAGGAATGTTGGGAACGCAGAGCGGCGAAACGTTGCACCGCCGGACATTGTTTGAGAGGGGGCAGTTTAGCAGCTGCACCAAACAAACAGCATGTGAGAGCACAGCCTGTGTTGAGCGTACGGACGTCATTGAGCGGTGAAAAAATTGATCAACACGGCGAAAGTTCTGAAACTGAAGTTTCAGAACAAGCAAGCAATGAAGCAGAAGAACTTGTGCCGAAAAGAGGAGCCGTGTCTGTTGTTTGGAAATTCTTCGGCTTTAAAAAATCCGACGTCCGACAAACAACAATAGTCTGCAAATGCTGTCGGGCTAAAGTTGTAGCCGCAGGAGGCAACACAAGCAATTTGCATCATCACCTCAGCCACAAGCATGTCCTGGAATATCAAGAATGCATGAAACTATGATCTGCGTCCTCCATGTCTGCAAGTTGGCACTGCCGGAGAAAAGACGAGTCAAATGTCACTCAAAGAAGCGTTTGCTAGGGGGACGACTTTACAAACGGCATCACCATCCACATAGCCAAAGACATGGTACCACTTAGTACTGTTGAGAAAGAAGGCTTCAGGGACATGATTAAAATACTGGATCCCAGATATGTTTTACCAAGTCGAAAACACTTCAGCCAAACAGCAATCCCCAACTTGTACCAAAAGCAAAGAGCCAAGCTAGAAGCAGACTTGGCTACAGTTCCCCACTTCTCAGCAACGACTGATTTGTGGTCTAGTCGCAGCATGGAACCATACCTAAGCCTGACTGTTAATTTTATAAGTGAGGACTGGGTGTTGCGTAGTCATTGTCTGCAAACAAGCTATTTCCCCGATGACCACACCGGCGAGTTACTCGCAGCAGGCTTGCAAGAGGCACTTGATTCCTGGTAGCTTTCTGAGCAGAAACTTGTGGCCATAACAACAGACAGTGGAGCCAACATCATTAAGGCTGTCAAGCTGAATAACTGGACAAGACTCCAATGCTTCGGTCACAGGCTTCACCTAGCCATTGGTAAGCACTAGTTATTATATTATTATGACTTGTCATGATTTGAGATTTATCTTCAACTTACCATGTGTGGGTTTATTGAAATAATTTGTGTGTGGTGGTGGGGGGTTATGGGAGTATTTTGGGGGCTATATATTAATGAATCTGTACTAATTGATTTAACATTAGTATTAGCAAACTAACATTCTTTCTTTTTTTGTTTTTACAGAGAGAGGTGTGAAAGATGACCGCATACAATGCGCAGTTGGAGTCTGCAAAAAAATTGTTGCAGCCTTTTCATATTTTTGGAAGAAAAGGAGGGACCTGGCCATGGCTCAGGATGAGCTGGGTCTTCCAAAGCACATGCTTACCACTGAGACGCCCACCAGGTGGGGATCACGTCAGATGATGATACAAAGAGTACTTGAGCAGGAGAGAGCCATCAGTCAGGTTCTAAAAGCTGACAGAAAATCAAGGCACTTGGTCATCAGTTGGCAAGATATGGATGTCCTGGAGGCTGTCAACAAGGTGTGGATGTTTTTTCTTTTATTATGTGCTCTCTTTTTTTCTATTCCTTTTCTAATCTGCAATGGATGCACTTTAATTTCATTGTTATGGAAATAAATAACAATAATAAATCTCTCTCTCTCTCTCTGTCTGTCTGTCTGTCAGGTGTTGAGCCCACTCCAGGACTTCACTGATGCCTTGTCTGGAGAGCAGTACGTCAGCGTGTCCTACGTCAAGCCAGTACTTCATCTGTTCTACACCAGCATTCTTGCTGAGGAAGACAACAATACTGAACTGACCAAGGATGTGAAGAGAAAGATTCTAGCCTACTTCAACGAGAAATACTCAGATCCGGTCACAGATGACCTGCTCGATATCGCATCTTTCCTTGATCCACGATTCAGAACCACCTAAACGAAGAAAGAAAAGGTGGAACACGTCATTTCCAGAGCAGTCGAAGAAATCAAGTCACTAAAGGATCAACAGCAAGACCCTCTCTCAGGGCCTTCTGGTGCAGCAGCAGCAGGGCCTGTTGTCCCACCTGAGGAAAAAAGAAAAAAGACCCTGTCCAGCTTTTTCAAAAAGCAGAGCACCAGCAGCATGGGCTGCAGCGGAGAAACGCTCTCAGAGGAGGAAAGCATCCAGATGGAGCTGAGAGCCTACTTGCAGACCACAGAGGTTGAGAGTGATGCAGACCCTTTGTAGTGGTGGAGATGCCATCAGGCAAATTTCCCCCGTGTTGCAAAACTAGCTCAATGGTATTTATGCATACTTGCCACCAGTGCTCCATCTGAAAGAGTGTTCAGCACTGGGGGCAATATTATCACGTGCCACAGAGCTGCACTCAAACCAGATGCTGTGGACCGTCTGGTGTTCCTTGCTCAAAATTTGTAATAGCTGAGATGCCAAATTTATGGAGCTTGTCCATAAAGTTGAAATGTGTGAATATTGTTTCTATGCTACAGGATAATCCTGCAAGCCAAGTTGCACTTTTTTTTATACTTACTGTGTCTGGGCTTGAGCAATAGTATTACTACTGCAAGTTGCATACTTGAAAAGTTTTAGTTTACTATTTATTTGTTTAAATGTGTGTACCAGTATACCTCATCTTGAAGCAAAGTCCATTTGGATGCAAGTTGCCTTAGTGAAAGTTTAGTTGTTTAAGTCTTCAAGTGAAACATTTATATTTTTAATACTTGAATACTACTACCTGCTTGGGCTTGAAGCAATATATTAATGCAAGTTGCACACCTTTGTTTGTAGTTACAGGAGACGTATTGTTTACATTTTGTAGCCAGTTGGTTCACAAAAAGATTTTTTTCACTTGCAAAACTTTGACTGCAACAGTCATGCATTCTGATTCCTTCACATCATTAATACTAGACTGGACATTAATGTTTTTCTACAATATTCACTCCTCATATTCACTCCTCCTTCCTACTGCAGTAATTATTCTCTAAATTATTAGAAAATGATGTTAACACTCAGTCGTGCTTGAAAAAAAAAAATACCGTCAAATACAGTGAAACCGATATCATTTTGAAAAATACTGTGATATAAATTTTTGGTCATACCGCCCAGCACTAGAATCTGTCTTTATTTTAGATCGACAACGGTCAGTTTAAAAGAGTATCGAGAGCTTGCAGGCGGCGGCGCCGTCTCTCGAAACTCGTCGCGCTGCACCGGCATTGCAGGGCTTCTTACATAGACAATGAATGGGAACATTCCCTCCGCTATGAACTCAGTCAGGACGGCGTTTAGTTTCCCGGTGTGTCTGGGACTTCACAACATGTACAAAGCTTTAATAGTGTTTATTACGGCCACGAATGATGAAACATTATCAGTGTAAATGCAGCGGGTGCCGGTCGGATTTCTCTCTCACCCCGACTGCAGAACGTCCCCGATGCCGCAGCCTCCGCCAAAATCCTGTGAGAGCCCTGCTCCATACCTGAACTGCTCAGGGCAACAAGCGTACTTGTCCACTCGTAGTTTCAAATGCGGATGTGAGTCGTGACGAGACGTGAGCAGGAGCAGGAGAGTGAGCGAGGATTGGATCGGAACATTTAGCCAATAGTAGCCATGCAAACCGAAAGGCTACTATTGGCTGAAGTTTGGCGCAAGTGAAAAATTGTAGACTACAGCTTTAACAGTGAGAGGCGCTTGTTCCATGGCTGATTGCTATTAAAGTGGTGGATTTACCAGGAGCACGGGCAGAGAGGTTCACTGCAGAGGAGACTGGTGTGCTGGTAAGGGCAGTAAAAGCCTTATAAGTGTGTGTGGAAGACCGGCCTGCGTCCACACATAGTTGAGCCTCCCCTTCCCTTCGTCTCCCTCTCTCCTCCATCCTCTCCTCCCCACGCCCCTGGGAATACCGCGGCTTCACCCTGCCCTCCTCCAGACTCCACGGACCGTATACAGGGAAACAGCGGCGCCCTCCTTCCAAGGCGCTGCACCATAACGGTACATTCCTCCGCTAACAGGCCTGTGTACGCAAGATGCTTATTTGTTTATATCGTTGTGGACTCCACAATGATTTCTCCAGTGATGAAATGTTTCTTGTAATTATTTATGGATTGCATTAGTGTTGTTCTGATTCCGATACCAGTATCAGAAATGCCTCAGATACTGCCGAAAATGCTGGCATCGGTATCGGCGAGTGCTGGAGTCCAGAGACCGATCCGGTACCACGTAATTTATTTTTCCGTTAACTTTGACACAGTTCTTTTCGCTGCTCTTAAAACAGCCGTGCTGCACTGCCGGCGGCGGCTGCTGTTTCAGAGGGGTGAAGAAGAATTGATCACCTGACACCTGTTAAAAGGAGCTACTGTTAGCGCATCATGTCGGTGGTTTGGCAGAACTTCACAGTGGATATTCCCACCTGTAAGACGGCGACATGCAACACAAGTCTCACGCATTTCAACCTGTTCACACGCTCACACGCCACATCTAATATTTCTCATGCAGACAAATTACTGGGATAATAAAAAAAAAACGTTCTCATATTTTATGAAAAAAGTTCACCGAAATGTGTTTCTGAAAAATGTTATGCTAGAAATAAGCTATGCAGTTGCTGAATCTGTCTTTATTTTAGATCGACAACATTCAGTTTAAAAGATATTCGCGAGCGTTGACGAGGCGGCGAGTCGAGCCGGGCACCTCTGATTAGCATAAAGTAGATTCGACTTCAATTTTATGCAAATGAGGAGCGGCCAACTCGACAAGCCGTCTCTCGAAATTCACCGCGAGGCTACCAGAATGCACTGCACGGCTTCTTACAATGAATGGGAAGCGTGGAAACAACGCTGTCTGTGGACACGTACCTTCAGACAAAATCTCACGCTGAACTAAGTTATAAACTTGAGAGCCCTGTGCAACATATGCAGAGACTCAATTTCGAGGGGTGGCACGAGTGTTGCAAATTTGCACTACTGTTTGATTCTGTTATATTTAAAAATAAATGGCTTCCATTTGCCGTATTCATTCATATTCATTTACAAAGGGTTTAACCTGAACCAGGCCTCACTACAATGATAATCATATCACAGTCATGCAGGCGTATTATGATCTTTTTCTTTTTAAACACACTGCTATCGGTACACGGTATCGTCCGATACCCACAGCACGAGTATCAGAATCGGTATCGGGAGGGGAAAAATGGTATCGGAACATCTCTAGTTTGCATCAATGGGAACTGCTGCGTCCCTGTGGATGAGAGAAGCAGGTGTACGCGCGTTGTGTTGGAACATGGAAGCTATTTAGACAAATCAGGTTTTCAGAATATTAACAAAGTTTCAAGAGATGAGCCAAATAAATATATAATAACTGTAACACCAGAACACTGTTTAGAACACCACCGCCTGCAGCACTGACACTGAGCAACATTACAGATGATGTCATAGATGATGTCACTGAGGGGTTTACCTGAGCAGGTGAGATTCAGGATGGAGGAAGAGGAGATTGATGCTGCACACTCCCTCAGAGTGGATCCAGAATGAACACAGTCAGACCTGATCCACCACACAGGTCTGAATGAGGACTCCTCTCTCCGTCCTACAGATACAGCAGAGCCACAGTCCAGCTCTCTACAGGCAACAGCTGCTACCTTCAAGGTCCAGACATCACCAACCACTGGTCTCCAGTCTCCCTGATGTCTCACCTCCAGTGTTCCAGCACAGCGACTGGCTCCTCCCACCCACCTGACAGGCTCTGAACAGAAAGAAGAGAGTCGTAGGTCAAAGAGCAAAGTGAGTTTGATGAGAACAGAAATGAACCAGATCAAAGCTGCAGCTCCTCTTCTACCTGAGCAGGTGAGTCCAACAGCTTTGCCAGGTGAGCAGGTGTTTCTATCTGAGCCTGAGCTTCTACAGTCCAGGAGAGCAGACTCATGGCCTCCACACTGGAACTCTTTGGTCCACATTGGAGCCCCCACGTCTCCATAGAGCGCCCCCTGGAGGACTGAAGGAGCCCCACAGCCAAGCTCCCTACAGACCACCTCTGCATCCTGCTGGTCAAAGTCAGCTTCACACACTGAGGACCACCACTGGTTGGACTGGTTGGACTTCACCTCCAGTCTGCCTGAGCACAGACTAGTCCCATTCAGCAGCCTGACAGAGTCTGGAGAGATGATAGAAGATCAAATAGAGAGAGAGAAAAGACACCAGACACCAGAGAAAAAGATGTCATGAAACTATTCAGTGATTCAAACTGGACTCAAAACAATTCCACCATCAGTTCATCATGAACACCAGAACACATGGTTACAACACCACAGCCTGCAGCCATGTTCCATCACATTCCCGTGTACTCATGGCTTAAGGGTGAAGCTGAAGTGGTCTCTGTCCCACTGTGACACCGAGGTCCACAAGCAGACAACACAACACTTCACTAACTGTGGATGCTCCACGTAATAAGGCAGGGAGACACCAACTGTGCCACGTTAACACCATATCAGCCGTGTGACAAAGAAATGTGTTGCACTCTCTTCACACAGCACTGCTGTTGCAGAATAGTGGGGACGTCCATGTTCTCCCTCATGGTCCTCATGCAGCCGCTAACCTGTGATGATCACATTAGAGCTGCACAGTTTGATGTGTGCATGAGGGCGGAAGTTTGCATCAGGACGATAAGGACAAGTCACAACCAAAGTTTGGGAAAGACAGACTTGTTCCAACCAATATTTTGATATATTTTAATATCACAGAATGTTCTTTTACATAATGCATTGAATATAATATTTCTCAGCAAGATTTACTGTTTTCAGTCCAAATATGTCATTCACATGAATCGTGTAGATCCAAAGGTGGGGGGTTGTTGGCATAATTTCACATAGACTGGAGTGAGACTATGGCTGTGTTCGAAATGCCATACTAATGTCCTACTCGTACTCAATTGTGACGTAAATTTGAGTACGTAGTGCGTTCAGATACAATAGTATGCGGATTTGTGTATGCGAGAAATGCCCGGATGTATACTGCATTGGCAAGAATTTCTGAGTATACAGCGGACCTTGCTAAATCTACTCAACTTCCCCAAAATGCATTGCGGCTCGTCTGACTTCTGAAAAGTTTTGGATAATGGCGGACGATTGCGGTGATTCTGGCGACAGCCCGACACAAACCGCGTTCACATGTAAATATACTGTAACATGATTTTTATGTTTCCAGCTGACTTTTAAATCGTATTGATAATGAACGTTACTTTAATTTTGTTGGAATTGTACGTTAACGTTACGAATCGGAGGTCCTGCTAGCCGGCTAGCCTACAGACGCTAATTTACCATAGAGGTTAGCGAGCGTAACCGAAGCGACAAATGTGCCGTTTTTACTGACGTTATCTAAGAAGATGGTGCTTATGTTAAACCGTGGTTATATATTTACTAACGGTGGTAAATAACGTGGTGCACCGTTGTCCGTTAAAGGGACGGATGCAGACACTGGGCGCCTCATTCAGTGGAGGGAACGATGAGGAGAAGTTCACCGGCAGGAGGAATGCTGCTCTGAGAGGCTTCATTTAAGAAAATGTGGTGTTAAATGTTATAATTCTCATATGCAGAGCTTAACTACTACTGTTGCATATTTAACTCGTCAATGATATAAGGTTGAACACCAGCGTATATAGATGGGAGATGTCCTGCTCTCCTGAGATGTCTACCTGAAACGTTCTGCTATTACCCCACTACACCCCATCTCCTCAGCCATGATGCCACCCACTGCAGCAGGGTCTCTCCTCCAGAGCAGGAGGGAAATAGACCTGCAGGCCTAAAACATGAGTCAACAATCATATATATTCAGATATTTATTATTTAGATTTGTACACAACCTAATAATCGTAAAACATTTAACAGGAAACATTTGTCTGTAACAACTTATACTGTGTGGTATTACTTATAAACTGCACTACTGATAAACACAAATAAAACCTCAACAATAATCATGTTCCTGCAACACAGGGTTCTGGACATTTGGAGCAGACACTGCAGCTACGAGCCTCTGAGGATGTCCCAGGACTGCTGCAGCCTCTGAGGATGTCCCAGGACTGCTGGAGACTCTGAGGATGTCCCGGGACTGCTGCAGCCTCTGAGGATGTCCCGGGACTGCTGCAGCCTCTGAGGATGTCCCAGGACTGCTGGAGACTCTGAGGATGTCCTAGGACTGCTGGAGAATCTGAGGATGTCCCAGGACTGCTGGAGAATCTGAGGATGTCCCAGGACTGCTGGAGAATCTGAGGATGTCCCAGGACTGCTGGAGCCTCTGAGGATGTCCCAGGACTGCTGGAGTGGCTCGTTGGCTTCGTCGCTGTCATCCCCATCACCACCGTGGAACTATGGACATGGAAAACCTGTTAGTAAGCAGTGGACGAGGTTCTCCGTGGAACACCTTGAAAGACAGAAGTCCTTCCTTAAATCCCCTTCCCGAAGTAGAGGCCCATCGGGGGGAACATGAGGATTGACCTGCAGTACGGCCGTCTGGCACCAACCTGTAACAGAAAACATCAGATATTACATTTATTCTGAATGCTTTCCTATTAATTTGTTGATAAATTACTTATTCCTGCTTATCATAAACGTATTGCAACCTGTATATATAACATGGATTATTTGTCTAATAAATTATTCACTAATATCCCACTTGCTTGTACTTGTTATTACTTGTTCTTATTATTATCACACCAAACTCATACATGATATTATTAAACCACTTATGTTAGCCTACATGTAGCCTACATTTGTTTATGCATGCATATGCACATCTATTGATAATCAAATAATAAAGGAACGTATTTAAACCAGATAAGTCATATTACTTACTTCAGAGGGAAATCCAAATTCCATGTAGGTGAATAATGTAGCTCCTCCGACGGGCAGATTGCCTCCGTCGTCTCCGTGGTGAAGGTGCTGGTGTTCCGTGGTCAGAGGTATAATACGATCTATGAACGGGCGATTAATGATCGATAAAAGCTGCTTAACAGTCGCGATCGATGGTGAGTGAAGAAGCTACTCAGGTAAGAGGAAGAGCGCGCATATAAACTGTAGAAAACATTTGACAGTGGTAATTTGACTTAAAAATATTTAATTAAGTGTAATAATAATCATGCTTTATATTTTGATAAGTAATTTCCATTAAACGGGAGCTAGAACCGCTAACGTAATCGATTTGGTTACGTGAGAGAAGATGAGGACGAGATGTCAATAAAGTTAAAAAAAACAAAAGAAAATCTAGTATGAGATGTGTATACTTCGGTGTGAACAGCAGCATACTCAAACGGTCATTTAGTAGGCAGTATGCAGTACATACACGTTGAGTATGTAGTAGGCAGTACGTTAGTATGGTATTTCGAACACAGCCTATATTCAGAGTGTTGTTGGGACCTCACCAATGAGACTACACATTTCAGCCTACACAGAGACCAAAAGCCTTCACATGCAGTCAGAACAAAGGGGATTAAAAACTACAACCACCATTTTAGTTGGCGCCATTTTTAGAAGTGCAACGTCACACAACTGGTGCCCTATTGGCTGACAACCACAGGTACCCCAGGGGGGGTCCCCGGGAGCAGCCGTGAGGTATATAACCCGGCGCCGCCTTAAGAACTTCCACTCTCCACCGTGACATGCGTTACAACAGGAGGTGAACTTTTACGTCTGCAGCATTTTCCTTTGTCCTCCGCTGCAGTCTTTCCCCAAACTCGCTGGACGAGCAACAGACTGTTTTCCCTCTCTTTTTCTCTACTCGCTTTATTTTATTTTATTTTTTTTTATCATTTTGGATCCTGAGGAGACCGCCGCGACCGTGTGACTCTCCTGTTTATCCGCGGAAGGAAGAAAAACACTTTCTTCGTCCCAGCTGCCAGCAAGATGGATAACTTCTACGACCTGTTCTTGTCTTAAGTCAGCTGACTAAATCGCCGAGCCCCGCGATTTTATTGTTGCTTGCAGAAGGGAGAAAACACTAACTGTTTTCTTCAACTAAGTTGATCCGCGAGGAGGATAACTTCTACGACCCACCCTCGCTTGGATTCAGCCGGCTCGTCGCACCCAGGAGACGCCATCACCGCACGGGACGGAAAAACCTCACATCGACAAAGTAAGAGGCTATTTCTGAACGAACGCCAGTTCATTCACGAGCTCCCGTGTGATAGTAACACGCCTCCTGAGTAGGCTTGGGCGGTAATAAGGTAATACGGTATACCACAGGTCTTAAAAATAGCAATGGTATCAGTTTCAATACCGTCATTAAAAAAATGCAATGCACTTATATAGGAGAGAGAGAGAGAGAGAGAGAGGATGGCAAGTCGCGCACCGAGTGACCTGGTCTCAAAGAAGAACACGACTTCTGCAGTTTGGCAGTATTTCGGGTTCCGACCTAATGAGAAGTAGAGCTTAGTTCGAACCCGGACCGACCCGACACATTAACTGTAATTAAGAGCCCAGCCCGATTTCAACCCGACAATTATTTTTCATGCATGAGGCTGTTGTACGTGCCATGGGAAGTGGGGGAGAGGCTGCACCACTACTCAGTCACAAAAATATACAAATAATTGTATACGCTATAGTGCCGCGATTAGGATATGACTGGACAAAGCCGACACGTATGTTATCGCCTTCTCCCACTACTCACTTGAAATTATCCCGTACCTCAGACTTTCCTGATGACTTGCTCAACGTTAATTGTCCTGTTTTTATTTTATCCTTTATGTCTCCAAGTTCCATGTTGCACTTTAGCGTAACTCCTTTATTCTTTGATTTAGCTGCACAGAGCGGAACCGTTATGAATGCTGTGTGCGCACTATGTGTAGCGTCTTTTTTTTTTTTTTTTACTTTGTGTAACTTTTCTTACATAGATCTACTCTGCTAAACATATAACCAATAATATTTAATGTTTATGCCTAGCCTTCTCCTCAGATAAGGGGAGAAGGCTAGGCATGAATGCAATGATAGAAAAAAAAAAAAGAACGAACACAAACGTTTGTTTAAAGGCCCGGCCCGACCCAGCCCGAGGGGTAGGGTGGGAAATTTCGGCCCGGGTCGGGCTCGGGCAGAGAAGCTAAACTCTAATGAGTTTGGTGACGTCGTCTGAGCCTTACGTCATAATTGTTAATTTGTCACGGTAATGCCGTATACCGGGGTAAAATAGGAAGGAGGTTTGACGGTATCAAAATTTGAATACTGCCCAACTCTACTCCTGAGCCTTTGAATATTGCGCGCGCATTCTCTCCCTCTCTTTGTTTGTGTCCCGCTAACACACACGCAAAAATACGACCATGTTACGACCCCAGCCCATGGCTGTGTCCTGTCTGTGTATGTCTGTGTATGGTGTGTATGCTGTGGGGGTGTGTTTTACAGGTTGCTGATTGTGGGCTGGCTGGAAGCACCTGTGCCTCGCTCTCTCACTCATCCCTGAGACCTCGATCCTGCTGCACCTCGTTTGTTATGTTCTGCACCTGACAACATGCATCACACATACCACATGGCACTCAAACACTTTCACACACTACTGACGCTCACTTCCACCCGCCATTGCACATTCCTTTTGTTGTCTAATCAATAAAACACATTGTATTTCGCTACATCGCGCTGCCTTTGCCTGTATGTTGTTGCGGCCTCAGAGCCGGGCGTAACACTGAGGACATATCTCCATCTGGAGATATGTTAGCACGTCAGCTAGAGGTGTAACGATTCATTCGATTAATTGATGAATCGATTGTCAGTCCTATAGATTCTACTAAATCGATCTGCTAAAATAAATAAATAGAATTAATCGTTTTGGCTTCACCAATAATCAATATAAATGCATTTAATGGGATGAATCGTGATTCTTACTTATGATTAATGTTTTAATACGTTTAAGACGCACTCTCCCCTGCCAGCATGTAGTCTTTTGAATATTGTTTGTAGATATACCCTTCAACTGCATCCCAGTTCTCAGTTATTTTTAACAAATGTATGATCTCAGATGAAAACTGTGATTTTAGCGCTGAGGAGTGTCTTAGCAGTTTTAACTCCATATGTAAACGTATATTGGATTCTGTTGCTCCTCTTAGATCCAGATGCACTAAAGCACTTTCTGAGCCATGGTTGAATGACTCCACCCGCTCTCTCAGACGCTCATGTCGGCGTGCTGAGAGAAAGTGGAAGAAGGACAAACTCCATGTCTCCTTAGAGGCCTTAAAGGTTGCTTTATCCATCTATCAGACAGCTGTAAAAGAGGCTTAAACAAAGTATCTATCTAATCTTGTCCTCACAAACAGTCACAAGCCTCAAGTTCTCTTTAACATTATAAACTCTCTTGTAAATCCCTGTGAGGTTCCTTCCATCCTGCCATCAGCTTCCCTTTGTGAAGACTTTGTTAAATTTTTTATCGGAAAAATCTGCTCTCAGGTCTAAGTTACACACACTGGCTGCCCCCGATTTTGTTGTTACGCCGATGTGCCCTGCTGTTTTCGACCAGTTTGAGCCTGTGTCATTGTCATCACTTTCAGATATAGTGAAGGGTCTGCGGCCTACGAACTGCCCCTCTGATAGCATTCCCTCTCGCTTTCTCAAATAAGTTTTTGATACTGTTGGCTCAAGTGTTCTTGTTCTTATAAACACTTGTTTCAGTTCAGGCTGTGTCCCAGCTGCCTTCAAACATGCTGTAGTACAGCCTCTAATCAAAAAGAAAAATCTAGACCCTTGTGTTCTTTCTAATTTTAGACCTATCTAAGCTACTGTTTCTGTCGAAGGCTCTGGAGAAGGTAGTCTATGGTCAGCTGCAATCATTTTTAACACTCCATGGCATCAATGAAAAATTCCAGTCTGGCTTTAAACCACGCCACAGTACCGAAACAGCCCTTTTAAGAGTTTTTAATGATCTTATTTTAACTGTTGATGCAGGTAACTCTGCTGTCCCTGTGCTCCTAGACCTGTCAGCTGCCTTTGACACTGTGGACCACAGGACCCTTCTTTTACGTTTAGAACAGTGCGTAGGCATCACAGGTACTGCCCTCAAATGGTTTGAGTCTTATCTTTCTGATAGGAGTTTCTCAGTTCACCTGGGGGAGCTTTCCTCTACCGCTGCCCCTCTCACCTGTGGAGTCCCTCAAGGCTCTATTTTAGGCCCTATCCTGTTTTTACTGTATTTGTTGCCCCTGGGATCCATCTTAGTGAAACACAACATTTCTTTCCACTGTTTTGCTGACGATGTACAAATCTATATCCCTTTAAAATCCAAGAGTAGGGATACATTGCAGCCATTGCTTGATTGCTTATCTGATCTAAAAACTTGGATGGACATCAATTTTCTCAACCTTAACGAGAAAAAATACTGAGATTATTATTTTTGGGCAAAATATTCATGATTTTTCTGCTGGTTTTCTGGACCCACTTACTCCAAACTCCCGCACTCATGTCAAGAACCTTGGAGTAACACTAGATAGTGCTTTTAAATTCGACAGGCAGGTCAGCTCTGTTGTCAAAACAAGTTTCTTCCAGCTTCGACTCTTAGCCAAGATTAAAGCCTATCTTCCTCCCAAAGACCTAGAGAGAGTGATCCATGCCTTTATTTCTTCACGGCTAGATTACTGTAATTCTCTGTATGTTGGTGTTGACCAGTCGTTGCTCCGTCGCCTGTAGCTCGTGCAAAATGCTGCCGCTCGTCCTCTGACTGGAAAAAGAAAGCGCGACCACATTACACCAGTCTTGGCCTCACTACACTGGCTCCCTGTCCGCTTCAGGATTGATTTTAAACTTTGTTTTTAAAGCTTTAAATGGACTGGCACCACAATACTTATCTGAACTTTTACACAGTCACAATCCAGCCAGAGCGCTGAGGTCGGCAGATCAACTGCTCCTGAAAGTCCCCAGGACCAGACTTAAAACAAGAGGGGACCGAGCCTTTGCGGCAGTTGCCCCGAGGCTCTGGAATAGCTTGCCTTGGCATATCAGATCAGCCCAGACCCTAGAGGTTTTTAAGTCCCTATTGAAGACCCACCTGTTCTCCATGGCTTTTAATTCAGGCTGAGCATGACACCCGTCTACTGTATTTTATATATATTTTTATTTATTTATTTTTATTATTCTCATTGTATTTTATTTGTTTTACTGAACTGTACAGCACTTTGGTCAACCATTGGTCTTGAAAAATGTGCTCTATAAATAAAGTTTGATTTGATTTGATTTGATTTGATTTGATATAAAAATGTTTAGAAGGAATGATGACACCTGGAAATTGTATGTCTCATAAATGTATGTGTCTCATAAATGTATGTTTTTCATAATCATGTATGTTTTTCATAATCATGTAGGTTGTTCATAATCATGTATGTTTTATAATCATGTAATGTGTTTGATATTAATCTATCTTACCATCCTCAGAAAGCGGCAGAGCAAGAGAAGGTCACAGTCAGTAAAGGAAATGCATGAGACACTCAGTGTAGAGCATGAACTCAGCCGATTGGAACGTACACCCTCCATGAACTAACTTAACGATAATAAAGGGAGTTCATGAACTTTGAACTCCTCATGAACGTATTTTAGAGGAACAAAAACAGAAGAAGTTCACACACACACAGGTAGTCAGCAATTATAAATTCGAGAGACAGCCAGACAGAGGAAGACAATGATGTATGTTAGACGAGCATAAGTGTTTTCTTTGCAGGACAGGAAAAGGGGGTCAGCAAGGGAGCAGAGACCCCAACTCTCGGGACGGCGCCGGCGTCCACCGTCCATCACCTCAAGGACAGAGAGAAGTACTCCCCAGAGGGGGGAGGCAAGGAGAACTGCCCGGAGGAGGAGCGCAACTAAAACATACACATTTGTATGCATAAGCATGACACATAAGCCCTGCCTTTGTAACAAGTATATATTCTGGAGCAGGTAGAATAGAGACCAGAACTTCTTGCCTCTGGTACAGAGCACTGTGTTGCACACAGCAGCTCTTAGCTAGAGAAGAGACTTTCTCCAGACGTCTGTATCACTGATGTACATCTGCAAATAAATGCCAGCAGCAATGGCGCACTAAAGAACCAACGACTTCGCTGTCTCCATGATCCCCCTGCAGAATCTGAATAACGCAATATAAACTCTGTGAGGTCCTTCTGATTGACTAACTTGTGAACAAAAATTCCTACAGAGAGACTTGGTGACCCCGACGTGATTCTGATAAAGGAGGACAGATCAAAGGAGCAGCGGAGGTTGGACCGGTGACCACGCGGAGTCACCTGGGTGCCTCCCGACACGTCTGACAGTCTCCACCGGGTACCCACTATCTGAAAGGTAAGCAGTCACCTATTCTTTGTAAAAAGTAAAGACTGTGATTCGGCCATAGATTCTAAATTTGGTGGAGAAAGTCGGCATGTTGTCTAGAGGCTAGGTTTAATTCGATTAACCCTCGGGGCACTTTGGGGGACCGTTTGGGTACTTTTGATTTTTGAGTATCAATATCTCTGTCAGTTTAACGCCTACTTTTCTGAAACTTCTCTAAGGAATGTCTTTTAATTTTTAAAACATTTGTTTTTCATCCATTTGATTGCAAGATGTATAGAATATACCATAAAAAAATTCCCACACCTGCCACCTTCGGGACCGTGGCGGGCCCCATTAACTCCCATTATAAAACCATAAAATTAGTTTTTTTTGACATACTGTGAAACGGTCATTTTTTTCTGTAAAGCCAGCATCATTGTGACTTCCCAAGCCTCTCCCTTCAAAATAACAGAAAAAAAGGTTTGAGGTGTGCTGACTCCCTCAAACCACTGGGGGCAGTAGAGCAAACCACACACAGTTTCAATGGATGGAATGGTTGTCTTATCCTGCAGAATGCATGCCAGTGAAGAGGCTGAAATCCACAAAAATGGTCTTAGTGTGTTGGAATTAATATAAAAGAGTGGTGTGAATGTGTTTGAGAATAAATTGTGTGTGTGTGTGTGTGTGTGTGTGTGTGTGTGTCTGTGAAAATGAGCTCTTCACAGGCAAATGGAGATTTGTGCATGTCTTTTTTTCTTGATCAAAAGTGAGACTCCCCTGCACTGTTGGCTGTGTGGTATAAAATATCAATGCTGTTGCTTCTCTGAAGTCTGCACAACTAGTTTGCAGCCTGGTCAGACTGGTCATTTGTCCAACAGACAGCAGACAGTCATGAGGAGCAGCCTGAGATCAGAGCACAGTGTCACAATAGGAGCCTAGTTCGTATTCTGCAAAATGCATGACCAGAACGGCTCAAATATGGTTTGGGTGTGTTGGGATTGATATAAAAGAGTGGTGTGAATGTGATTGATTGTGTGTGTGTGTGTGTGTGTGTTTGTGTGTGTGTCTGTGTGTGTGTCTGTGTGTGTGAAATTCAATTCCGAAGGGCCAGGTGGGATTTGTTTATGTTTTTGTTTCTTGATCAAAAGAGACCCTCCTCTGTAGTATTGGCTGTGTGGTTTTACATTTACATTTAGGTCATTTAGCTTTTGTCCAAAGCGACTTACAATAAGTACATTTGTCAAAAGAAAGAAACAAAGAAACCACAACATATCATTGCCGATAAAGTAAGAGCTAAAAAATAGTCACCACTGAGGACCATAACAGAGAAGAGTCTGGACTTTGTTGAGCAACATTTGTTTGATTTCAGCGATGGTGGTACCAGCCGGCCAGCTGGAGGAGAGGAGCGAAGTGCTCGCTTCGGGGCATGAGGTTTGACCAGTGTAAATGGCCTCATTTATATAGCTCTTTTCTCCAAAGCGTGTTTGAAGGTAGACATGTGCCATTCCATTGATGGCCCTGAAGGCCAGTGTCATCGTCTTGAATTGGATGCGTGCTGCAACAGGGAGCCAGTGGAGGTCACGGAGGAGGGGGGTCACATGGGAGAATTTGGGTAGATTGAAGATAAGGCGTGCTACAGCATTCTGGATACGCTGCAATGGTTTAGTTGCAGAGGCCGGGAGTCCGGCCAGGAGAGAGTTGCAGTAGTCAAGGTGGGAGATGACCAGTGCTTGGACCAGGAGTTGTATTGCATCCTTTGTGAGGAAGGTCCGATTCCTGCGGATATTGTAGAGGGCAAATCTGCAGGATCGGGCCACAGCAGTGATGTTGGGGGTTCAGGAAAGTTGGTCATCGAGGATTACACCCAGGTTCCTCGCAGTTGAGGAAGGTAATACTGTGATGCCCTCGACAGTGACCGACAGGTCCATGCGAGTGCAGTCTTTCCCTGGGATGAAGAGGAGTTCGGTTTTATTCAGGTTAAGCTTGAGGTGATGTGCAGTTGTCCAGACAGAGATGTCAGCCAGACAGTCCAAGATGCGAGTTGCAATGTGAGTGTCAGAGGACGGGGGAAAATTCAGCCTCTATGGCAAGCCTTTCCCCCGCTGCTATTATTTGAGCTTGTTGCATATCCAGAGCATGTTTCGTCTCCAATGCTTGCACTTTAGCGATCAGAGCAGCACGTTCTGCCTTAGCCTTTAAACAAGCAGAAGACGCTCCGGAGGCGGAGCTGGAGGAGCTGGCTTTGCTTGGGGCTTTTTTTGTTTGAGATACACTGTCCTCTGGTCCCACTGCTTTATCTTTATGCTCATCGTCCACCGCGCTTTTCTTTTCATCATCATCATCATCGTCGTCATCATCGTCATCATCATCATCATTGCTTTCCTCTTTTTCCTCAACCTCCTCGGTCATTTCCACTCCATCCATCCATTTGTTAATGCCGTTTATAAACTCTCTGAAATGCCCAAGCTTTGGCTCAAACCAGTCCGTATTATCTGCCTCCTTTTCCTCTTCATTTGAAAGGAGGTTTTGCACGGTGTTTTGCAACTCAATAAATTCTTCCACATACTTATTGAAAACCTCTGCGTGTTTGCGGACATTTTCGTTACTTTCCCCAATCTCCAATAAAGCATTGATTTCATTCTTTTTACGCGTTAACACGCCGAGCTTTCCCCTGCGCGATGCGATCGCTTTTATCAAAAGCGTTTCATCTGTTTTTCCAGTGACAGACATTGCAACACAGGTTGTGGTATTTTATTCACTTTGAATTCACTTTTAGACCAATGACGGTAACACTCATTGCGAGCGCCGCGTCTCCAAACTTTTCCAACATTGTAGAGCGTAATCCATCTACTCACAAACCGCAGAAACTCCTTCCACTTTCTCCGCTGCTTGTGTGGTCCTTTCCTTTTGAAGACAACTTATTTTTCTTCAATCCGAAAAGTCTTTCGACTTAAATGTCTCGGCTGTTCTTCGTTCAGCCGTGGGTATAAGGCGAGGATCAGCTCGACTCGCTTCCAAACAATTCAAGGCACTCGCGATTTCGAAAAATGATTATATTTATTTTTACAGCTCATAAAGGAACACAACTTTCATCTAAATAAAGGAAAATATGCTGGCAAACGAATAAATCACTGAAAGCTACGAGTGAACTAAAATAAGCGGTCGAAAGACTTTTTTACACCGCCGCCTCTTTCCCATGACACTTAGTTTTTCTCATCCAGACAATACACACACCTGTCCTAAGTACCTGAGCGGTGCGTAAGACCCGCCCACAGACCTCTTCAGGTAATCACAAAACAAATCAGCCTAGGCATTAACAGTATTTATATGCTAAACTAATTCAAAATGTAGCTTTCATTTAAAACATTCCTATTTCCATAAACAATAAACATGTCAGACATATGTGAACAGAAAATCAATAGCCTCATTAAAACGGCTGCGACATAAGTATACTGTAACATGATTTTTATGTTTCCAGCTGACTTTTAAATCGTATTGATAATGAACGTTACTTTATTTTTGTTGGAATTATACGTTAACGTTACGAATCGGAGGTCCTGCTAGCCGGCTAGCCTACAGACGGTAATTTACCATAGAGGTTAGCGAGCGTAACCGAAGCGGCAAATGTGCCGTTTTTACCGAAGTTATCTAAGAAGATGGTGCTTATGTTAAACCGTGGTTATATATTTACTAACGGCGGTTAATAACGCGGTGCACCGTTGTCCGTTAAAGGGACGGATGCACACACCGGGCGCCTCATTCAGTTCACCGGAGAAGTTCACCGGCAGGAGGAATGCTGCTCTGAGAGGCTTCATTTCAGAAAATGTGGTGTTAAATGTTATAATTCTCATATGCAGAGCTTAACTACTACTGTTGCATATTTAACTCGTCAATGATATAAGGTTGAACACCAGCGTATATAGATGGGAGATGTCCTGCTCTCCTGAGATGTCTACCTGAAACGTTCTGCTATTACCCCACTACACCCCATCTCCTCAGCCATGATGCCACCCACTGCAGCAGGGTCTCTCCTCCAGAGCGGATCCATCTTAGTGAAACACAACATTTCTTTCCACTGTTTTGCTGACGATGTACAAATCTATATCCCTTTAAAATCCAAGAGTAGGGATACATTGCAGCCATTGCTTGATTGCTTATCTGATATAAAAACTTGGATGGACATCAATTTTCTCAACCTTAACGAAAACAAAACTGAGATTATTATTTTTGGGCAAAATATTCATGATGTTTCTGCTGGTTTTCTGGACCCACTTATTCCAAACTCCCGCACTCATGTCAAGAACCTTGGAGTAACACTAGATAGTGCTTTTAAATTCGACAGGCAGGTCAGCTCTGTTGTCAAAACAAGTTTCTTCCAGCTTCGACTCTTAGCCAAGATTAAAGCCTATCTTCCTCCCAAAGACCTAGAGAGAGTGATCCATGCCTTTATTTCTTCACGGCTGGATTACTGTAATTCTCTGTATGTTGGTGTTGACCAGTCGTTGCTCCGTCGCCTGCAGCTCGTGCAAAATGCTGCCGCTCGTCTTCTGACTGGAAAAAGAAAGCGCGACCACATTACACCAGTCTTGGCCTCCCTACACTGGCTCCCTGTCCGCTTCAGGATTGATTTTAAACTTTTGCTATTTGTTTTTAAAGCTTTAAATGGACTGGCACCACAATACTTATCTGAACTTTTACACAGTCACAATCCAGCCAGAGCGCTGAGGTCGGCAGATCAACTGCTCCTGAAAGTCCCCAGGACCAGACTTAAAACAAGAGGGGACCGAGCCTTTGCGGCAGCTGCCCCGAGGCTCTGGAATAGCTTGCCTTGGCATATCAGATCAGCCCAGACCCTAGAGGTTTTTAAGTCCCTATTGAAGACCCACCTGTTCTCCATGGCTTTTAATTCAGGCTGAGCATGACACCCGTCTACTGTATTTTATATATATTTTTATTTATTTATTTTTATTATTCTCATTGTATTTTATTGTATTTGTTTTACTGAACTGTACAGCACTTTGGTCAACCATTGGTCTTGAAAAATGTGCTCTATAAATAAAGTTTGATTTGATTTGATTTGATATAAAAATGTTTAGAAGGAATGATGACACCTGGAAATTGTATGTCTCATAAATGTATGTTTTTCATAATCATGTATGTTTTTCATAATCATGTAGGTTGTTCATAATCATGTATGTTTTATAATCATGTAATGTGTTTGATATTAATCTATCCTACCATCCTCAGAAAGCGGCAGAGCAAGAGAAGGTCACAGTCAGTAAAGGAAATGCATGAGACACTCAGTGTAGAGCATGAACTCAGCCGATTGGAACGTACACCCTCCATGAACTAACTTAACGATAATAAAGGGAGTTCATGAACTTTGAACTCCTCATGAACGTATTTTAGAGGAACAAAAACAGAAGAAGTTCACACACACACAGGTAGTCAGCAATTATAAGTTCGAGAGACAGCCAGACAGAGGAAGACAATGATGTATGTTAGACGAGCATAAGTGTTTTCTTTGCAGGACAGGAAAAGGGGGTCAGCAAGGGAGCAGAGACCCCAGCTCTCGGGACGGCGCCGGCGTCCACCGTCCATCACCTCAAGGACAGAGAGGAGTACTCCCCAGAGGGGGGAGGCAAGGAGAACTGCCCGGAGGAGGAGCACAACTAAAACATACACATTTGTATGCATAAGCATGACACATAAGCCCTGCCTTTGTAACAAGTATATATTCTGGAGAAGATAGAATAGAGACCAGAACTTCTTGCCTCTGGTACAGAGCACTGTGTTACACACAGCAGCTCTTAGCTAGAGAAGAGACTTTCTCCAGACGTCTGTATCACTGATGTACATCTGCAAATAAATGCCATCAGCAATGGCGCACTAAAGAACCAACGACTTCGCTGTCTCCATGATCCTCCTGCAGAATCTGAATAACGCAATATAAACTCTGTGAGGTCCTTCTGATTGACTAACTTGTGAACAAAAATTCCTACAGAGAGACTTGGTGACCCCGACGTGATTCTGATAAAGGAGGACAGATCAAAGGAGCAGCGGAGGTTGGACCGGTGACCACGCGGAGTCACCTGGGTGCCTCCCGACACGTCTGACAGTCTCCACCGGGTACCCACTATCTGAAAGGTAAGCAGTCACCTATTCTTTGTAAAAAGTAAAGACTGTGATTCGGCCATAGATTCTAAATTTGGTGGAGAAAGTCGGCATGTTGTCTAGAGGCTAGGTTTAATTCGATTAAGCAGATGGACGGAGGATTTTTTTTTTTTCTTAGAAAAGGTCGACCGCCGATCCGGGATCGGTAAAACTCTCTAGATAAAGGCTCTGGGAGCCAGGGGAGGAGTTTCTGGATCATAAGTCCAGAAAGGTCCTCGGCGCATTAACGGTGCTCATTAAGACGTTCTCGGAACGCAGAAAGGCCGGAGGCTAGAAAGACCCTCAAATATACATTGGACATAAGCAAAAGCGCCACAGGGGGATAGCCCCTAGGTGAGCCTAGAAAGCCACCTATAAGCTCTGGGAGCTAAAGGTTCTGGGAAATAGGTTCTGGGAAACAATAAAGGCTCAGGGAGCCAGGCTCAGGGAGCCAGGCTCAGGGAGCCAGGCTCAGGGAGCCAGGCTCAGGGAGCCAGGCTCAGGGAGCCAGGCTCAGGGAGCCAGGCTCAGGGAGCCAGGCTCAGGGAGCCAGGCTCAGGGAGCCAGGCTCAGGGAGCCGGGCTCAGGGAGCCGGGCTCAGGGAGCCGGGCTCAGGGAGCCGGGCTCAGGGAGCCGGGCTCAGGGAGCCAGGCTCAGGGAGCCAGGCTCAGGGAGCCAGGCTCAGGGAGCCAAGAGAGTAATAGGGAGTAATATTGTGATCAGTGTGTAATATTGTAATATATTGTGTGGGACTGTTGTGTGGGAGGTTTCGAAGGTAACAGAGAACGCAGACAGATAAAGAATGAGAAGGTTTCTGTGATGGTGGATACACCCAGTCTGTAGCCGCTGACAGTGGAACACTGCCAGTAGAAGCTTGTTGCAGACATCACAGAAAAGCCTTGAGTTTAAACTCACCACTGGTCTTCTCTTACCTGGGGGTACATAAATAACAGGGCTGTGACGCTTGGTGTTTGATCAGTAAAACTAGTGGCTTATGTTTTCACACCGCTCTATCAAGGTAGAGTAGAAGGTTGTGTGAAGAGATAGCCATTAGGGACACAATCCACTGATCAGGCTATAAGTGTGTGTAAATAAATAAAGGAAAACTGAACAGTACATTACAGCGAATAACCATGGCGGGTCCAGGGTTTGGTTGGGAAGAATATTGGAAGAAAGTAGTTGAACAGACTCTGTCTGGACAACCAGGTCATAAAAAGAAAAAGGAGAACTATGAGGAGAGACTAGAGGATGTGAAAACTCACCTGACCTTATGCAAGGGATGGGGTGAGGAGGAGCCAGAAAACATGGTAATAATGATTCAGGAAGAGGAGGTCAAGGCACAGGAAGCAGCCAGGGAATATCAGAGCAAGAATCTAAGCAAGTTATGGCATCATAACTTGTTTTGTTTTTGTTTTGTTCGCTTTTATTTTTTGTGAGGCACTTTGTGCTACTATATGTATGAAAAGTGCCATATAAATAAAGTCTGATTTGATTTGATTTGATCAAAGGAGGGAACAGAGATAGGAGGGAGAACGGTTAGAGGAGTTTAGAGCAGACCTACATGCTGTAGGCATGGCAGCAGAGATAGTGCAGAGACAAAGAAAAGAGAGGGAAGAAGAGAAAAAGACAGACTTTCCCCCACCGTACATCGGCCCACCCCCATCAATCTCCTCAGCCCCGGCAGTAAGCCAACTGTACCCAGAGCTGCCGCCACCGGCTCCACCAACCCGATACGCACCAAACAAACAACTGCCCTTGGTTGAGGTCCACGGGAGAGCACAAGTAAGGACCATAAAAACTAAAAATCAGGGTTGGGCAGAGGCAGTCCAGGGCAGAAGTGAAGATGCGAGGGACGAGGAAGTAGAGGCAGAATTAGACAGGATGAGAAAAGAGTATCAGAAGGCACAACAAAGACAGTATAAGAAGAAAGAACAAGAAACAGAGGAGATGTTGGTAGAAATAGAAAAGGCAGAACGGAAGAGGGAGAGAGGAAAAGGAAAGAAGGTGAAGAATACAGGGACACAGGAGGTAGAAGGGAGAGAAAAGAGATCAGGATTGCCATTTGGAGAAGCAGCACCCAGACGCACACACCAGGCCAGAACGGCCCCCATAAAGAATAAATCAGACCCAGACTCAACCGACCAAGACGACAGAGAAGAAAAACGACACCGCAATAAAAAGGAAAAGGGGGGGTTTAAATCCAAGAGGATCCACATGAGACTAAAAATAGAAAGCTCGGACTCAGAGGAGTCTGACGGACTGTCCTGCCTTTCCTATAGCCCAATGAAAGAAAGCCACCCATGTCAATCTGACCGAGAGGGATTGGGGGAAGGCGTAAGCCACAATCCAATAGCTCTTAGGACTAGGAGTCAAGGAGGCCCAGATCTACAATGCCCCTTGATACGGGGACCAGGAAGAGGGCCAGCAATATATAAACCGTTCAGCCTTGCAGACAAGGAACACATGAACACACAACTACCACCACTGAGTGAAGGAGCTAGTATGTGGCCACAGAAGTTAGCCAGCCTAACCTTAGGAACAGAGCTCACCATGGGGGACATTAGAGGTCTTATTGGTCAGAAACACGGTTTGGGGACAACCACTCAGCTGGACATAGATGCCGGTACCACGGGGGTATCAGATGAGGCTCCGTTCGCCCTGCACATAGCCACGTTTGGCCCCGCAATAAGACAAAGGTTCCCACAACAGACCAGTCAACACACTGTGGCATTTGTCAGAAAAGACGGGGAGGGACCAGCAGATTATGTGGAGAGGTGTAAAAGAGACTGGCAGGAGAGATCAGGAATCAACCCTGGAACGGATCCCTTACAGGGAGCCATGTTCAAAACAGCAGTTATGAAAGGAATAGATAAGGAGGTACAAGCAAAAATGGAGGACAATCCTCGAGTAGACACAGAACCCCTAGTAGAGTGGATGCGTACACTCCAACATCACATGCGCAGAGCAGATGAGAAAAAGGATGCTGCTAAAACAGAAGTAGAAGGTCTTAAGCTCCAACTGACTAAACTACAGCTAGTAAAAGCGAGGGAAGAGGCGACCACACAGAAAAAGGCGGGAAGAGCAGGGAACCAGATGAGTCAGCTACAGTCAGGGCTAGCTCCAGAGAACCCACCCGCAGGCCAATATTATGCAGGACCCCCTCTCCAAGGAGTACTATGGGGTCCCCCGCAATCACGGTGGAGAGGAAGAGGCAGAGGGTTTGCCCCCAGAGGCGGATTTGGAGGAAGAGGCAGGGGAGGATCAGGGTTCAGGGGAGACGGGTGTTTTCTGTGTGGGAGTAAGGAACACTGGGTCCGAGATTGCCCCCAGGCCCAAAGGGGACCGCCAGGAGCAGGACCACCGCAGCAACATGTGCCACCATCAGCACAGCTAGCTCCAGGAAGCCAGATGCCCTCAAGGTGTGTGGTATCCAAACCAATACTAGGGGTGCCCAGGGTCGGGAACAGGGGGAGAGGCTGACCCCCTGTTGAAAGGAGAGGTGGACGGACACCAGGGGTCCGTTTCACAAAGCAGGTTTAGTGAAAACCTTGATTTAGTTAACCCTGAGATGAGGGAAACTCTGGTTTTTCGGTTTCACAAAGCCAGTTCAGCATAAATCTGAGTCAGTTACCCGGGTAACATGCTCCGTGAAACTAACCTGCTCGCTAGCAGGTTTGCTTCAACAAACCCTGAGTTTCTCCCTACATGTCTCCGCCTTTTTCCGGAATCTTAACCAACTCTGAAAAAATATGCCGTCCTTTCATCGCCAACCTAATCGATACGGAAATAAAAGTGATTCTAGCAGCTTTGCGTCGGTAGAGGATTTTGATTACCTTTTCTTTTCAATCACATTAGATATTATCTAAACAATATTCTCCGATATTTTCAACATTTCATATCGCGGACATAATCCGCAACCAGATTCTTTGCGGAGGTAGTGTTTTTGCGAACGGGAGATTTATGAAATGATAAAGTACATTCCTGTGTTGAAATACCTGCTTATATTTACCGTTTAATATGTGAAATATGATTAAAATCATATGCCTTAGTCAACGTATTTGCGCAATATTCTTATGCTTAATTTTCAACTGAAGCCACTTTCTTTCTCTGCCTGGGGGGATTACACCCAATAAAAATAATAATTTATGTGTTGCGCTGCTTTGTGAACTTCGGGAATTGAACTGCTGTCGCCTGCACCATAGGCAGCGTTGCTAACCATTACACCACAGCGTCGCTGTGCATGCCTGAAAATAAAGACTTATTAACTTTAGATCAATAGACTGTTTCATTCAGTTATACACATTAGATCGGGCAGTAATTGTCTGCCACGCCAACTATCTCTACATTTACATTTACATTTAGGTCATTTAGCAGACGCTTTTGTCCAAAGCGACTTACAATAAGTACATTTGTCAAAAGAAGGAAACAAAGAAACCACGACGTATCATTGCCGATAAAGTAAGAGCTAAAAATAGAACAAGTGTTAGGTCCTCATCTGAGTAAAGTAGTACTTCAAGAGCAACAGTGCTAAGATCAGAGTGCTATAGGTAAGGTGTTTTTTTTTTTTTTTTTTTTTTTTGGGGAGGGGGGGTTGTCGAGGGAGGGTGCTAGTGGGTCATGCTATGTAGAGTCAAGGTGAAGTCTGAACAGGTGAGTCTTGAGCCTTTTTCGGAAGATGGCAAATGACTCTGCTGTCCTGACATTGGTTGGGAGTTCGTTCCACCACTGAGGCGCCAGAACAGAGAAGAGTCTGGACTTTGCTGAGCGACATTTGCTTGATTTCAGCGATGGTGGTACCAGCCGGCCAGCTGAAGTAGAAGAGCGAAGTGCTCGCTTCGGGGCATGAGGTTTGACCAGTGTTTGAAGGTAGAAGGGTGCCGTTCCATTGATGGCCCTGAAGGCCAGTGTCATCGTCTTGAATTGGATGCGTGCTGCAACAGGGAGCCAGTGGAGGTCACGGAGGAGGGGGGTCACGTGGGAGAATTTGAGTAGATTGAAGATAAGGCGTGCTGCGGCATTCTGGATACGCTGTAATGGTTTAATCGCAGAGGCCGGGAGTCCGGCCAGGAGAGAGTTGCAGTAGTCAAGGCGGGAGATTACCAGTGCTTGGACCAAGAGCTGCGTTGCATCCTTTGTGAGGAGGGTCCGAATCCTGCGGATATTGTAGAGGGCGAATCTGCAGGATCGGGCCACAGCAGTGATGTTGGGGGTGCAGGATAGTTGGTCATCGAGGATTACACCCAGGTTCCTCGCAGTTGAGGAAGGTAATACTGTGATGCCCTCGACAGTGACCGACAGGTCCATGCGAGGGCAGTCTTTCCCTGGGATGAAGAGGAGTTCGGTTTTGTTCAGGTTGAGCTTGAGGTGATGTGCAGTTGTCCAGACAGAGATGTCAGCCAGACAGTTTGAGATGCGAGTTGCAATGTGAGCGTCAGAGGACGGGGGAAAAGAGAGGAACAGCTGGATGTCATCTGCGTAGCAATGGTAGGAGAATCCATGCGATGTGATAACAGAACCTAGTGATCTGGTGTATAGTGAGAACAGAAGCGGTCCTAATACTGAGCCTTGAGGGACGCCCGTGTCCAGAGAGCAGGGTTTGGACATAGAGCCATTCCATGTGACCTGGAAGGTGCGGTTTGTCAGGTATGATGTAAACCAGGCGAGAGCAGAGTCAGTTATGCCAAGTTCAGCCAGAGTGGAGAGGAGGATTTGGTGGTTGACTGTGTCGAATGCAGCAGATAGGTCGAGGAGAATGAGAACGGAGGAGTGGGACGAGGCTCTGGCGTCTCGCAGGGACTCGGTCACTGTGAGGAGGGCCGTCTCAGTGGAGTGAGCAGTCCTGAATCCTGATTGATTAGGGTCTAGGAGGTTTTTCCGCAAGAGATAGGATGACAGTTGGTTGTAGGAGGCACGTTCCAAGGTTTTAGAGAGGAATGAAAGAAGAGATACAGGTCTGTAGCTTTGAATGTCAGTAGCGTCTAGGGTGGGTTTTTTAAGGAGAGGCTTCACGATAGCGGTCTTAAAATCCGCTGGAATGACACCTGAGGTGAGGGAGGAGTTGATCAGGGTGGTGAGGAATGGCAAGATGTCGTGTGAGATGTCCTGGAGAAGAGAGGAGGGAATCGGGTCAAGGGAGCAGGTGGTGGCGCGGTTAGATGTAACAAGTGCGTGGACGTCCTCAGAGGTGAGGGGGCTAAAGCTGGTAAGACCATCCGAGTTGAGAGTTGGGGGAGATGTCTTCTGGGAGGGAATAGGTGTGAATTAGGAGCTGATGTCATGTACTTTCTTGGTAAAGTAAGTTGCAAAGTCATCGGCAGTAAGGGAGGAAGGGGGGGTAGGGGCAGGAGGGGTGAGGAGGGAAGAGAACACGGAGAAGAGTTTCCTGGGGTTGGAGGCAGAAGAGTTGATCTTAGCCAGGTAGAAGGCAGATTTGGCTGCCGAAACAGTTGAGGTGAAGTCAGAGAGGAGGAGGTGGTAGTGAGCAAGGTCCTTGGGATGTCCCGATTTCTTCCATTTTCTCTCTGATGCTCGCAACAATGATCTCTTGGTTCGCAGAGGTTCAGACAGCCAGGGAGGGGCGGGAGATGATCGCGCCGGTCGTGAGATTGGGGGACAGAGAGTGTCCAAAGAAGAGGAGAGTGAGGACATCAGGATAGAGGAGGCTTCCTCAGTAGACATTAAGGAGAACTGTTCCGAGGATGGGAGCGAGGAGATAACAGTTGAGGAGAGAGCGGAGGGAGTGAGGGATTTCAGGTTGCGGCGGCTGGTGACCATTCGAGGCGTAGAGTGGAGGGATGAGGTGGGCTTCATGGGGAGGGAGAAAGTCACAAAGTGGTGGTCGGACACGGTGAGGGGGGTAACAGAGAGTGCCGAGATGCCACAGGATCTTGTGAAGACAAGGTCAAGTTGGTTCCCGGCCCGGTGAGTTGGTGGAGAGGGGGACAGTGTAAGGTCAAAAGCGGAAAAGAAGTCTATGAATTCAGATGAATGCAGCTTTCCCGGGTGGATGTTGAAGTCACCGAGGACGACGAGTGGTGTGCCATCATCAGGGGAGCAGCTCAGGAGGGCATCCATCTCATCCAAAAAGTCACCAAGAGGACCGGGTGGGCGATAGATCACTATGATGTTGAGTTTGAAAGGAAGCGTGACAGAGACGGCGTGAAATTCAAGCGTAGATCGGGGTAGGTGGTCCAGAGGAAGGACCTGGTAGGACCATGTGGGTGAGATGAGGAGCCCAGTTCCTCCTCCTCGCCCTGTTCGTCTTGGGGAGTGTGAAAACGAGTAGGCAGTTGAAAGGGCAGCTGGAGTGGCAGTGTTTTTTGGGGTGATCCAGGTCTCTGTGAGGGCCAGGAAGTGGAGAGTCTGCAGGGAGGCATAGGCTGAGATGGTGTCCGCCTTCTTGACTGCAGACTGGCAGTTCCACAGCCCCCCTAGTACTTCAAGTTCCTTACCGGTGGAGAGTGGTGGGTAGCAGAGATTGGATGGGTTACAGCCTCGAGTGAAGGGACTTCGGTGAAATCTTCTCCAGTGCGATGTCCTGACTGGGATAAGACACATGGCTGCGAGGGGGGGGGGGGGGGGGGGGGTTGAGATGATATACCTACCTCAATGGGCTTCCTCGATGGACTCCCGCAGATAGACTCCCTGTGTCTTTGTTCAGCTGTCTTCGTTCTGATGGCCCGACGCTGCAGCTGACGCTGAAGTGACGCTGAAGTGACAGCCTTTTAAGTGCTCAATTTACCGCAAGTTCTGACTGTGGCTCCTCCTTCCCTCTAATCAAGTCTATTCACTACAGGTGAGCTGGCTCAAAAACAAGCTGATTGCTCACTTAGCACAGACAGCTTCACAAGAATTTCAACAACAAGCTATCAATACTAGACTGAATGTTACCACTAGCTTTACTCACACAATGCCTAAACTCAAATCTACAATTAGTTTCTGACTTACCAACAAGAGACAAAGCAGCTTCCTTCCTTTCTCCAGACAAAATGTGGTTTGAAGAGAGTTACTGCTGTCCCTTAAGTTCTGACTGTGGCTCCTCCTTCCCTCTAATCAAGTCTATTCACTACAGGTGAGCTGGCTCAAAAACAAGCTGATTGCTCACTTAGCACAGACAGCTTCACAAGAATTTCAACAACAAGCTATCAATACTAGACTGAATGTTACCACTAGCTTTACTCACACAATGCCTAAACTCAAATCTACAATTAGTTTCTGACTTACCAACAAGAGACAAAGCAGCTTCCTTCCTTTCTCCAGACAAAATGTGGTTTGAAGAGAGTTACTGCTGTCCCTTAAGTTCTGACTGTGGCTCCTCCTTCCCTCTAATCAAGTCTATTCACTACAGGTGAGCTGGCTCAAAAACAAGCTGATTGCTCACTTAGCACAGACAGCTTCACAAGAATTTCAACAACAAGCTATCAATACTAGACTGAATGTTACCACTAGCTTTACTCACACAATGCCTAAACTCAAATCTACAATTAGTTTCTGACTTACCAACAAGAGACAAAGCAGCTTCCTTCCTTTCTCCAGACAAAATGTGGTTTGAAGAGAGTTACTGCTGTCCCTTAAGTTCTGACTGTGGCTCCTCCTTCCCTCTAATCAAGTCTATTCACTACAGGTGAGCTGGCTCAAAACAAGCTGATTGCTCACTTAGCACAGACAGCTTCACAAGAATTTCAACAACAAGCTATCAATACTAGACTGAATGTTACCACTAGCTTTACTCACACAATGCCTAAACTCAAATCTACAATCTCTACTTTGCTGCAGTTACGGTGCTCCGCTTTCTCAGGATGAGCTCGTTTTCTACATAAACACTCAGTAATATCTAATGACGCTCTCCCCGTTGCCATGGTGAATCGTAGTATCGGAGCTCCATTGATGATGGCTTTGTAGAGTCGGCAGGCACGCGCGTAACTCAGAGTTTACATACTCAGAGTTGAGTGAACTAATTCAAAACCACTGTTCTGAAACTGAAAACTCAGAGTTGCCCATCTCAGAGTTGTTCAACTCAGAGTTCAGGGTTAGGTTCAGAGTTTGTTGAACCTGCTTTGTGAAACGGGCCCCAGGTCGAATTTCTAGTAGACACTGGAGCAACTCATTCGACTCTGACGCAACCCCAGTTTGGCCACCAACTCTCCAATAGATCCGTAGACCTTGTGGGATTTGGAGGACAGCTGACACCACTCCCGTTTACCGAACCCCTCCCTACAAAACTGGCAGGCTATCGGTTTCATCAAAGCTATGTATATTTGCAGCAGTGCCCTGTCCCGCTACTAGGAAGAGATGTCCTCGTCAGGCTGAAAGCATCTATACTCTGTGGGCCTCTAGGAGTACAGGTGTATTTCCCAAACGGGACAAAAGTGAATTGTTCAGAGATAATAATAATCACAAAGGAGTCATGGACAATAGGTGTTAGCTGAGAATACTGCCCAGCAGAAACAGTCAGCGGATGTCTACTGGGCACGGTTGGAAGAAGACCCCAACCCACGGATCACAAATGTCCTGAACCTATATCAACAGTGGAAACCATGGATCCACGCAGTACATCCATATGAACCAGTCCCTGATTCCCCGCATTGTACTCTCCTCTATGACCACACTCAAACTGAAGAAATTTACGAGGAAAAATTTAGAGGAATAGAGGGTTCCCCTTGGAGGCTGAGCTCTGACTGTATATATGTCTCAAAGAGAGGAGTTGCAGCACAAGCGGAGTGGTACCTAATGGGCAAGACAGCAGAACCACATATAAGTCTAGCCTTAGGAGCAGGCACCCAAGCCAAAGACTTGGGGCCGATGGTAAAAATGACATCCCAATTAAAGGACTGGGAGCAAACTTCCATTCCAGCAGTCACATACTCTAAAGAAGGACAGGTATATAGGATCACACATCACACCACATCTTTGTCAGAGCTGGAGAAAAAAGTAATCACACCAACACATGGGAGAGAAAGTACAGATCATGAGAAAACGGAGGAAATGTTAGGACGAATACCTAGCGCAGTGTGGGCACAAGGAAAAAATTACGTAGGACGGTGTGAACCTCCAAGGTTCAAGATAAAACCAGGACCAGGACCCCCAGTGTGGGTACCACAATACCCCACTAATGAAAAAGCTAAAGCAACCATAAACAGGACAGTAAAAGAGTTGGAATAAAATGGAGTATTGGAACCCTCCACTAGCAAGTGGAACACCCCTATTTTACCAGTTCCAAAGCCAGATGGCACTTTTAGAATGGCACATGACCTCAGACTGGTCAATAAGAGAATAGAAACAACCCCTATTCCAGTCCCAAATCCACACACAGCACTCGCTGAGATCACTAGAGAGATGACTCATTTCTCCGTGGTGGATTTGGCAAATACATTCTTTTCCATTCCTCTCGAGCCAGACCTAAGACAATACTTGCGTTCACATGGGGAGGACAAAGATATCAGTACACATGCTTCCCTCAAGGCATGAACCTCTCCCCAGGTGTATTCAATAAAGTATTGAATCAACATTTGAAACAGGAAGTTACACTTCCGGACAAAACCATTTGTCTACAATACGTGGACGATTTGCTAATAGCTGCAGACAGTGCAGAACATTGCATGCAGGCTACGGAAGCAGTTTTGAGAGCCTTGGCCAAGACTGGATACAAAGCATCCAGGAAAAAGTTACAATGCTGTAGACCGCAGGTGCAGTTTTTGGGGAGATGGATAACAGGGGAAGGAACTAATCTCTCAGGAGAACATAGGGACACGATCCTGAGACACCCTAAACCGCAGGACGTCAAAACAATGCTAAGTTTTCTAGGACTAACGGGGTACAGTAAACATTTCATCCCAGACTACAACAACAAAGCAGGCCCTTTGAGAAAGATGGTACTCGAGGCAGGAATGAGAAATCAGAGAGACTTGTTAAAATGGACAGTAGAGGCGGAAGAGGCCTTTATAAGACTCAAGCAGGAGATGGCAGGAGCAGCAGCTCTGCAGACTCCAGACTACAAAGAGCCGTTCTACTTAGACAGCTCCGAAAAAGGAGGAACAATGAATGCAGTGTTGTATCAAAAAACACCTTCAGGAAGAGCAGTGCTTAGATATGTGAGCACCCCCTTGGATAACATGGAACAGAGGCAGCCCCCATGTGTACAACATGCAGCAGGGCTAGCCAAAGTACTCCAGAAAGTGGAACATGTGGTAGCAGGACACCCTCTTAAAGTATTGACCTTACACAGCATTATGGCTCTGATCTCCTCATCCATATTCACATTGTCAGGCAGCAGGCATAGGAAAGTAGAGGAAAGCTTAAATGCCCCACATATCACCTACACACATGAAGGAGTGAACGCAGCAAGCTGCATGACGACAGGAGAACCACATGACTGCATTCCATTGACCACCGTAGCATCCAAAATAAGACCAGACTTACTGGCTAAACCTTTGACTCACTCAGACTTGAACTTGTATGTGGACGGGTGTTGTTTTAGAAAAGAGAATGGCAGTCTAAGTGCAGCATGGGCAGTAGTCACCAAGGAACAGGGACAGTTTAAGACACTCAGCACAGGAGAAGTGAAAGAAAAACCGTCAGCACAGCTAGCAGAGGTAATGGCAGTAACAGCAGCATGCAATCTAGGGGAAGGAAAAAGAGTAAACATATACACAGACTCTGCATATGCCAGTACAGCAGTACACTGCCAGCTAAAAGAGTGGGAAAGAGCAGGTTTTGTTACAGCTACAGGACTGCCGATCAAACATGAAGGGGAAATGAAACAGCTGAGAGCAGCAATAATGAAACCAGCAGAGGTAGCGGTGATAAAATGCAAAGGACACAGCTCAGACAAAACAGAAGTAGCAGCAGGAAATGCAGCAGCTGATTCAGCGGCCAAAATAGCAGCCGGATACAAAGTCCCAGCGTTGATAATGTTAGCAGAGGCCGTAGAGCCAACACCCCCGCGCTGGACGGTTGACCAGTTGGTAGCACTCCAGCAGGAAAGTGCTCCAGAGGAGAGGTCGATGTGGATAGGGAGAGGAGCTGTTAGAGGAAAGGAGGGACTGTTTCGATGTCCACAAACAGGGAGACCAGTGTTGCCATCCTCACTGAAAAACTAATTGCTTGAAGAAGCACACGGACCAACACATGAAGGAACAAAACAGATGCTCCTCACCATGAATGGATGGTGGCATCCCTTCATGACAGCCATGATAAAAGACAAAGTAAAATCATGTTCCGTACGTTTTCACCCCAAGCAGGAGCCCGCCCACTGTTAAAAGGTCCGGGAGAAGAAATCTGTGTTGACTACACGGATATGATTGATCCCTGCAGAGGATATCGGTTCCTATTGGTAGCGTATGATCAATTTTCAGGATGGGTGGAAGCCGTACCTGCCAAGAAGGAAGACGCACAGACAGTGTGCAAATTCCTGACAAATGACTGGATTCCTTGACACGGAATGCCAAGAGTGATACATTCAGACAATGGCACTCATTTCAGAGCGAACAATCTTAAACAAGTGGAGGAAATGTTTGGGCTCAAACATACGTTCGGCACAGTCTATCACCCACAAAGTCAGGGAGGAGTAGAGAGGTGTAACAGGACTCTGAAAGAAAAAATAGCTAAAATGATGGCAACTACAGGGTTGGTAAGAGCAAGTGTAAACAGAGAAAAGAAGTTTACTCCCTATGAGTTGTTTACAGGTCGAACGATTCCAGGACCAAGACACCAGGAGCCACTGCAGCCAGGAAGTGTTCCAGGACTAACAGGGACATACGTCGCTCAACTCCAGGGTTGGGTGAAGACTTTAGCTGGTAGCCAAGGAGGAGCAGGACCAGTGCCAACGCCACTGACCGTACTGGGAGAACCCTGGGTGTATGTAAAGACATTAAAAAGAAAGTGGACATGTCCCAGGTGGACAGGCCCCCATAAGGTGGTGGAAAGAACTTCCACAGCAGTAAAACTACAGGGAGGGGAAGACAAGTGGGTTCATCTGTCCAGGTGCAGACAGGGGGAGGCTCCAAAAAGGTCTCTAGACCAAGTAAGAACGGATCTGGCCGAACAACAAAATACCTCAGTGGCGCATCATCAAAACGAATGAATAACCAACACACACCGGTTAGGGAGCTGACACAACACATTGAATTTGTAAAAATTACAAAAGGAACGAGAAGAACTAAATCAGATAGTAATTGTATTTCTCCTCATAGTAACGATAGTGTCAGTTCTAGCATCGTTGTATTTTATCTGTATGTGGTCTAACACCTGCTAAAATATGGAAGTCACTCGACCCCGCCCATGGCATCCGTTCAGACACCCAGGCCTATGTGGATTAAGAGGAACTATGTGTTTCCTCTTAACAGTCGCTCTGATAATTGTTCTCCCCCTGTGGTTTCTTAACAAACCACAGCCAGACTCTAGCAGCCCACATCCGTCCAACTCCACTCAACCTCTCAACCACACCAGACGTTCCCTACGGGTAAAACGGGGAACAGTGAAAAGGACGAATTGGTGTGCCAACGAGGAGGCTCGAAGTAGGTGGACGACTCGTTTGTGTCCACCAATAAACCAAACCACGACTTTCTATATCCCCTTATCCACGATCACAGGGCCAAAAGGGAGGGCTAACGGCGACACCCACCGCCCCAGCGGGTGGTATTTAACGGGGGATGACAACCCAGGATGGGGTGCCTGTTTTGCATGGTCAACAGGGGTGGGGTGCACACCTAGCACCCTCCTCGCCAAAACACTGCAGAAAATAATCACCA
The DNA here is from genome assembly GCA_029853015.1 of Chelidonichthys spinosus. Classification (NCBI taxonomy): domain Eukaryota; kingdom Metazoa; phylum Chordata; class Actinopteri; order Perciformes; family Triglidae; genus Chelidonichthys; species Chelidonichthys spinosus. The sequence continues at coordinate 8,084,830 of CM056844.1, forward strand.
TGAACTACGACCCAACAGGGGGAGAAGGGGGAACCTGGCAAATTAAGCTAACGTTTGATCTAACAGAGTTTCCAGATAAAGGAGGGCAGGCCATATTGATGTTATGGGCCTGGTACCCAGGGGCAGGCGCTCCTGATTACAGTTTCGACCTCTCCATAGCCCCACAGCCGCCGCTCGAACCCAACAGCAAGCAGCCACTCATCCAAACATCCAAAGCGTTTGGAACCAATAAAAAGACCTCTGACACAAATACCAAAACCCCTGACGCAGCCACACCTATTAAGACTATGATCTGGGATCACACCAAAGAAAATAAGAAGTATTTCATGGAAACCGGTGCGATAGTGGACTATAACGCGTGGCAGTCCATAGTCAACAGCGCGGGTCATGCCACCAAGAAGGATTGCATAGTATGTATGGCAGCTAGAATGAATCTGAAACTGATTCCCACAGTATTCGAAAGGGAAAATAACACAAGGAATGGCACCATAGTATGTATATACAAGTATTTTGCAAACCAGTCTCAGTTCAATGACTCAGGCGTGAGTTGCTCGATTGAGTACGATAAAATCTATCCTCAAATGATAAAACAACAGCGCCCCCCTCCATTCGTCGCAAAACTGCCAGAAAATATCACCTATTTGAAAGTTATAATGGCGTCGTCAACCGCTGCAACAGCTCGGGCTGCTCGTTGTTTATGGGCGAGGTGTCCCTTTCACAATGCGATCAAGTAGTGGTTACAAACATGAACTTCACCATCATGCGGAGTGATATCTGGTGGTGGTGCGGAAGCACCATAATAAGGGACCGACTCCCGAGAGGATGGACAGGACGATGTGGTCTGATAAGTCTGCTAACCCCTATGAAGGTAATTCCTATCAACATGACTAGTCTCCCCAAGAGTGCAGACATTCTGCACCGTTATCATCGTGTCAAACGCGAAATCGATTTGGAAAAGGGTTCTCCAGTATATATAGATGCAATTGGAGTATCGAGGGGAGTGCCAAATGAATACAAATTAGCAGATTCAGTTGGAGCAGGATTTGAATCACTGTTCCTCTTTATCACAGTAAACAAAAATGTGGACAGACTTAACTACGTTCATTACCAAGTCCAGGGCTTGACAAATTTGACTAGAGACTCTCTAGCCGCCGTGCACCAGCAACTCAGTGCCACATCCCTAGTCGCTTTCCAAAATAGGGTGGCATTGGACATGTTACTGGCAGAGAAAGGAGGTGTTTGTTCCATGTTTGGTGACGAATGTTGTACCGTGATACCCAATAACACAGCCCCAGACGGATCTCTAACCAAGTCACTGAAAAGGTTGCAAATGATGGCAGAGGAATTAAAATCTCATTCAGGAGTGGAGAACCCCATGTCAGCGTGGTTTGAAAAGATGTTTGGAAGATGGAAAAACCTGCTTATGGCAGCACTAACATCTCTGATAATCTCTATTGCCGTGCTGGCACTGTGTGGATGTTGCTGTATCCCATTCCTTTGCTCTCTGACTGAATGAATTCTAGAGACCGCCATGACTAAAAGAGAAGGGCCCAGGTATCAAATGATGGCCGCTATAGAGATGGAACCACACACATATGAAGCCCTATTGACTAATCCGGCAACCAGAGCCAGTCCTCTCACCAGAACAGGTAACCCACTTGAATAAGAAGTAGAGTCGGCATATTGAAGCCACTCCAAAGGATTGATCACTCTTAGGAGTGATCAAAAGGGGGAATTGTAGATATAAAAAATGTTTAGAAGGAATGATGACACCTGGAAATTGTATGTCTCATAACTGTATGTGTCTCATAAATGTATGTTTTTCATAATCATGTATGTTTTTCATAATCATGTAGGTTGTTCATAATCATGTATGTTTTATAATCATGTAATGTGTTTGATATTAATCTATCCTACCATCCTCAGAAAGCGGCAGAGCAAGAGAAGGTCACAGTCAGTAAAGGAAATGCATGAGACACTCAGTGTAGAGCATGAACTCAGCCGAATGGAACGTACACCCTCCATGAACTAACTTAACGATAATAAAGGGAGTTCATGAACTTTGAACTCCTCATGAACGTATTTTAGAGGAACAAAAACAGAAGAAGTTCACACACACACACAGGTAGTCAGCAATTATAAGTTCGAGAGACAGCCAGACAGAGGAAGACAATGATGTATGTTAGACGAGCATAAGTGTTTTCTTTGCAGGACAGGAAAAGGGGGTCAGCAAGGGAGCAGAGACCCCAGCTCTCGGGACGGCGCCGGCGTCCACCGTCCATCACCTCAAGGACAGAGAGGAGTACTCCCCAGAGGGGGGAGGCAAGGAGAACTGCCCGGAGGAGGAGCACAACTAAAACATACACATTTGTATGCATAAGCATGACACATAAGCCCTGCCTTTGTAACAAGTATATATTCTGGAGCAGATAGAATAGAGACCAGAACTTCTTGCCTCTGGTACAGAGCACTGTGTTGCACACAGCAGCTCTTAGCTAGAGAAGAGACTTTCTCCAGACGTCTGTATCATCTGATGTACATCTGCAAATAAATGCCAGCAGCAATGGCGCACTAAAGAACCAACGACTTCGCTGTCTCCATGATCCTCCTGCAGAATCTGAATAACGCAATATAAACTGAGGTCCTTCTGATTGACTAACTTGTGAACAAAAATTCCTACATGTTCAAAATAACTGAGCAACATTTAATTACATTTTTGTATTCAGCATAAAATATTATGCAGGACTACTTTTTTTCTAGAATAAATATGTGATTTTTTTTTTTTTACCTTTCAGAAGAATACAGATAGTCTCACTTGCATTGCATGTTTATTTCATGGATATAGAGTTTTGGTTACAAGTTACTGAATCAAATCGTGGTTTACAGAATCAAATCGAATTGTTACAAAAAAAAGAAATCGTCCTTGAATCAAATCGCTAACTACTGTATTGTTAATCGAATCGAAGTGAAGCCAAAGATTCACACCCCTAACGTCAGCTAATGTGACTGAATTGTGTATTCACGTTAGCCTACAACCAACGTCAGTTCAGATGTCATTATGAAGAAGGAGCGCTGACCCAGCAGATAATATCTGGACACTTCTTTTCCAGAATGAGAGCTCAAAGAGGAAGACGCTATCTATGTAGCACAGCTAGCGTCAGGGCTAAGGTGCAGATGGAGCTGGGCCTGGCTAAAGGTTGAGGCCAAGAAATTAATAAGAGCCATCCCATGTCTCATAATTACTGAGGATATTTTCTTTGATCACAGGGTGTCTGTAGGTCCTGAGATATGTCCTTTGTGCTTTTAGAAATTGGTATGTATATGTATGAGTACTTTAAATTGTATATACTGTAATTACATTGATGAATGATTGCTTCAGAGCCTCTGCTGGGTTTGCATGATTACATTACATTACAAGTGTTTGTGTGCTTATTGTTGTTGATCTGTTACTACATTTTTTTTTTTTTTTACCTGAAGTAAATCTTGTCTTTTCCCTTATTTTCTTCTCAGAGTTCACCAGAATGCTTCATTTATGTGATAAAACCACAGAGAAATCTTCTGGGGGGGATGCCCCCAAACCACCCTACTCAGGTTTATTTGGAAAATCTGTCACCTTTTTCAGCCCCTCTGAGTTTGCAGGTCTGGACAAAGAAAAGAGACATCCGAAGCTATTTCCCCACCCAGAGAGTAAGTAGTAGCGTAGCTGCTAGACAGTGGGGTTGCTGGGCAGTGTCCCGACCAAAGCTGAGACCCAACTTCAGCCCTTGTGTGCATAAAAGCACCAGATGTGATCAATGATGCATGTGAATCAAATCCTTTAAAAAGTAGGAATAGAAAAACATAAAAAGAAGCAACCAACTAGTTAGAATCTATAAGACAAGTCAATAAAAAGCTAAACAATAAATAAAGAATAGTAAAAGCAACAGGTGACATGTAGGTTAAAACCAATTAAAAGAAACAACACAATAAAAGTAATAATCCAGACCTTCAACCAGACTCCTGGGGCCCGTTCCAGAAAGCAGGTTTTCCTGAAACTCTGAGTTTGTTAACCTTGAGAAGAGGGATACTCTGAGTTTACCATTCCAGAAAGAGAGTGAACTCAACCTTTAGGTCAGTTACCATAGTAACTGACTCTTTGAACCTAACCTGCTCACTGGCAGGTTTGTTTCAACAAATAGTCCAGGCAAAGTAGCGTTTTCCGACAGACTAATTGTAAAATATTTTTTTCAGCATAGATCATTTCTATGAGGTGTCCAGAACAACATACTAAAAGTCCTAAGAAATCCTAGTTGAGGAAATACGTTAATTTCTCATGAATCCCAGATGTGTGCCAATAAGGCCAGGCAACAATACACCCCAAAGGGGCTATTTTTTTCCTTTACTCCTATCAAAATGAAACTTTACACAATGAAAGTACCTATGAAAAGTAAAACAAAACGTATTACAAGTTTCTTTGAAAATAAATTTTAATATGCAAATGAGCTATACACTAATGGAATATAGCCAAAATACACCCAAAAGTAACTTCTTTTGTATTACAAGTTTCTTTTGAAATGAATTTGAATATTCACATGAGCTCCAAACTTATTGAATATGTCCTAACTTGCATAGGCAGAAACACCATTCATATGTATGATAAATATATCAGCCCAATCTTCATCCAATCATCCTGCTGCTTTTAGACTGGCCTCTAACCTGGAAACTGTCTGGCTTGGTAGTACCTGCCAGGGCTATATCCCCTGCCGGTATAGTATTCAGGGTCACGGAGGAACACAAGCCTCCCCACCACGACAAGGTAGCAACAAAAGGGGAGAGGTTTTTTTTGGTGTTTACTTTTATTTTATTTTTTTTATGTTTTTTTTTTTTTAATCCAGCCTGGATCCTCGACCCCTTCTCTGTGGCTCTTGGTTCTGGCACCCCCTATATCAGTTCCTGGTTTGTTCTTTGCTTAGTTCTTCCCCTCTGGGTCATACTCATCTGATAAATCAGGCAACTGTGAGTTTGTGCAGCTAGTACCACAACATTCTCCGCAAATGTCAGTGCAAGGGAGTCCATGTTTTTTGCATGTGCATCTCTTTGTGCTGCAGTCTTTCTTGCAACTACAGCGGACAACATCTAGTATTTCTGGTGGTGCCGCAGGCTGATCGGTCATTATTGGCATAAATCTCCCATCCAAAACATGCCACCCCCAGTCATTTGGATCCATACGTTCACTTCCCCCTTTCCACGCCATTATTTGGTAAAAGACCCAAAGACTATGGAACTTTGCAGCTGTTGACGTTTGAGGGAGAGTTTGAGGCTCCACTGGAGATGAGTTCAGAGTTACTTTAATACAGAATCGCCTGTATCTTAGCATATCCAGTGATTCATCTTTTTCGCCCCCATACAGTGATACTAGCGCCTTTTCACCTGCTGCAATGATGATGCCTTTTCCCACATTTCCTGTGACTGGCTGAACACCTTAGCTTGTCTGAGAAAGCTAGTGTCGTTCTTTACTTTTTTCAATGCCATTCCCTTTCCTATGCCAAATAGACGTGATGTAGAATCACAGCCTAAAATGGCATGGATAAAGAGGATTGGGTTTCTAGCCTAGACATTGCTGTGGCTAGCTTCTCATAACACTGCAAAGCTCTTTTCAAACAGTGGAAGTCTGATGTGTGGCCCATCTGGTCTAAAATACTTGCTTACTACAAAAAGACAAGCAGTTTTTTGTGTCTGGCAAACTTATTTAAAGAGCTGGAATGTCTGGAAAGTGTGTCTATCTGGTTTTCATCTGTCTTTAAATTCTTGTGAAGCTGTCTATACTGAGTGGGCAATCAGCTAGTTACAGCCAGCTCAGCTGTAGTCAATAGACTTGATTGGAGGGAGGGGCCCCAGTCTGTGCATCAGGTAAACTGAGCACTTAAAAGTGTGTCACTACAGCGTCAGCTGCAGCATCAGGACAGCAGAAAGAAGAGAGTTGAACAAAGACAAGGGAGTCTATCTGCAGGAATCAAGACAGCTGAACAAAGACAAGGGAGTCTATCTGCAGGAGTCAAGACAGCTGAACAAAGACAAGCGAGTATATCTGCAGGAGTCAAGACAGCTGAACAAAGACAAGCGAGTATATCTGCAGGAGTCAAGACAGCTGAACAAAGACAAGGGAGTCTATCTGCGGGAGTCAAGACAACTGAAGAAAGACAAGGGAGTCTATCTGCAGGAGTCAAGACAGCTGAACAAAGACAAGGGAGTCTATCTGCGGGAGTCAAGACAACTGAAGAAAGACAAGGGAGTCTATCTGCAGGAGTCAAGACAGCTGAAGAAAGACAAGGAAGTCTATCTGCCGGAGTCAAGACAGCTGAAGAAAGACAAGGGAGTCTATCTGCGGGAGTCAAGACAGCTGAACAAAAACAAGGGAGCTTATCTGCGGGAGTCAAGAAAGCTGAACAAAGACAAGCGAGTCTATCTGCAGGAGTCAAGACAGCTGAACAAAGACAAGGGAGTCTATCTGCAGGAGTCAAGACAACTGAAGAAAGACAAGGGAGTCTATCTGCCGGAGTCAAGACAACTGAAGAAAGACAAGGGAGTCTATCTGCAGGAGTCAAGACAGCTGAACAAAGACAAGGGAGTCTATCTGCCGGAGTCAAGACAGCTGAAGAAAGACAAGGGAGTCTATCTGCGGGAGTCAAGACAGCTGAACAAAAACAAGGGAGCTTATCTGCGGGAGTCAAGAAAGCTGAACAAAGACAAGCGAGTCTATCTGCAGGAGTCAAGACAGCTGAACAAAGACAAGGGAGTCTATCTGCAGGAGTCAAGACAACTGAAGAAAGACAAGGGAGTCTATCTGCCGGAGTCAAGACAACTGAAGAAAGACAAGGGAGTCTATCTGCAGGAGTCAAGACAGCTGAACAAAGACAAGGGAGTCTATCTGCGGGAGTCAAGACAGCTGAACAAAGACAAGGGAGTCTATCTGCAGGAGTCAAGACAACTGAAGAAAGACAAGGGAGTCTATCTGCAGGAGTCAAGACAGCTGAACAAAGACAAGGGAGTCTATCTGCAGGAGTCAAGACAGCTGAACAAAGACAAGGGAGTCCATCTGCGGAACTCCATCGAGGAAGTCCATTGAGTTAGGCGTAATATCTCACCCCCCTCCCATCGCAGCCATGTGTCTTATCCCAGTCAGGACATCACACTGGAGAAGATTTTACCAGACACCCTTCGCTCGAGGCTGTAACACATCCAATCTCTGCTACCCAACCATTCTTCACCGGTAAGGAACTTGAATTACTAGGGGGGCTGTGGAACTGCCAGTATGCAGTCGAGAAGGCGGACACCATTTCAGCGTATGCCTCCCTGGATCACCCCAGAAAACACTGCCACTCCAGCTGCCCTTTCAACTGCCTACTCGTTTTCACACTCCCCAACACGAACAGGGCGAGGAGGAGGAACTGGGCTCCTCATCTCACCCAGGTGGTCCTACCAGGTCCTTCCTCTGGACCACCTACCCCGATCTGCACTTGAATTCCACGCCGTCTCTTTCACCCTTCCCTTCAAGCTCAACATCATAGTGATCTATCGCCCACCCAGTCCTCTCGGTGACTTTTTAGATGAGATGGATGCCCTCCTGAGCTGCTCCCCTGATGATGGCACACCACTCGTCGTCCTCGGTGACTTCAACATCCACCCGGGGAAGCTGCACTCATCTGAATTCATGACTTCTTCTCCACATTTGGCCGTACACTCTCCTCCTCTCCACCCCTCTCATGACCTGCGCGATCATCTCCCTCAGAGCCTCATCCTACTCCTCCGTTCTCATTCTCCTCGACCTATCTGCTGCATTCGACACAGTCAACCACCAAATCCTCCTCTCCACCCTGGCTGAACTTGGCATAACTGACTCTGCTCTCACCTGTTTTACATCATACCTGACAAATCACACCTTTCAGGTCACACGGAATGGATCTATGTCCAAACCCTGTTCTCTGGACACGGGTGTCCCTCAAGGCCCTCAAGTATTAGGACCGCTTCTGTTCCCACTATACACCAGATCACTAGGTTCTGTTATTACATCGCATGGATTCTCCTACCATTGCTACACAGATGACACCCAGCTGTTCCTCTCTTTTCCCCCAACCTCTGACACTCACATTGCAACTCGCATCTCGGACTGTCTGGCTGACATCTGTGTCTGGACAACTGCACATCACCTCGTTTAACCTGAATAAAACCGAACTCCTCTTCATCCCAGGGATAGACTGCCCTCGCATGGACCTGACGGTCACTGTCGAGGGCATCACAGTATTAGCTTCCTCAACTGTGAGGAACCTGGGTGTAATCCTCGATGACCAACTATCCTGCACCCCCAACATCACTGCTGTGGCCTGATCCTGCAGATTTGCCCTCTACAATATCCGCAAGATTCGGACCTTCCTCACAAAGGATGCAACGCAACTCCTGTTTCAAGCACTGGTCATCTCGCCTTGACTACTGCAACTCTCTCCTGGCCGGACTCCTGGCCTCTGCCACTAAACCATTGCAGCGTATCCAGAACGCTGCAGCACGCCTTACCTTCAATCTACCCAAATTCTCCCATGTGACACCCCTCCTCCGTGACCTCCACTGGTTCCCTGTTGCAGCACGCATCCAATTCAAGACGATGGCACTGGCCTTCAGGGCCATCAATGGAACGGCACCCATCTACCTTCAAACACTGGTCAAACCTCACGCCCCGAAGCGAGAACTTCGCTCCTCTACTTCAGCTGGCCGGCTGGTACCACCATCTCTGAAATCAAAAAAATGTCGCTCAGCAAAGTCCAGACTCCTCTCTGTTCTGGTGCCTCAGTGGTGGAACGAGTTCCCGACCAATGTCAGGACAGCAGAGTCATTTGCTATCTTCCGAAAAAAGGCCACTAACACCCCCCCCCCACCCCCCAAAAAAATAAACTCTTACCTATAGCACTCTGATCATAGCACTTTTGCTCTTAAGGTACTACTTTACTCAGATGAGGACCTAACACTCTTTTTAGCTCTTACTTTATTGACAATGATACGTTTCTTTGTTTCCTTCTTTTGGCAAATGTACTTATTGTAAGTTGCTTTGGACAAAAGCGTCTGCTAAATGACCTAAATATAAATGTAAAACTTTATTAGGTACACCTGTCCAACTGCTCGTTAATGCAAATTTCTAATCAGCCAATCACATGGCAGCAACTCAATGCATTTAGCATGTAGACATGGTCAAAACGATCTGCTGCAGTTCAAACCGAGCATCAGAATTGGGGAGAAAGGTGATTTAATTGACTTTGAACGTGGCATGGTTGTTGGTGCCAGACGGGCTGGTCTGAGTATTTCAAAAACTGCTGATCTACTGGGATTTTCACACACAACCATCTCTAGGGTTTACAGAGATTGGTCCGAAAAAGAGAAAATATCCAGTAAGCGGCAGTTCTGTGGGCACAAATGTCTTGTTGATGCCAGAGGTCAGAGGAGAATGGCCAGACTGGTTCGAGCTGAGGCAACAGTAACTCAAATAACCACTCGTTACAACCGAGGTATGCAGAAGAGCATCTCTGAACGCACAACACATCGAACCTTGAGGTGGATGGGCAACAGCAGCAGAAGACCACACCGGGTGCCTCTCCTGTCAGCTAAGAATAGAAAACTGAGGCTACAATTCGCACAGGCTCACCAAAATTGGACAATAGGAGATTGAAAAAACGTTGCCTGGTCTGTTGAGTCTCGATTTCTGCTGCAACATTCGGATGGTAGGGTCAGAATTTGGAGTCAACAACATGAAAGCATGGATCCATCCTGTCTTGTATCAGCGGTTCAGGCTGGTGGTGGTGGTGGTGTAATGGTGTGGGGGATATTTTCTTGGCACACTTTGGGCCCATTAGTACCAATTGAGCATTGTGTCAACGCCACAGCCTACCTGAGTATTGTTGCTGACCATGTCCATCCCTTTATGACCACAGTGTACCCATCTTCTGATGGCTACTTCCAGCAGGATAATGCGCCATGTCATAAAGGGTGAATCATCTCAGACTGGTTTCTTGAACATGACAATGAGTTCACTGTACTCATATGGCCTCAACAGTCACCAGATCTCAATCCAATAGAGCAGCTTTGGGATGTGGTGGAACGGGAGATTCGCATCATGGATGTGCAGCCGACAAATCAGCAGCAACTGCATGATGCTATCATGTCAATATGGAGCAAACTCTCTGAGGAATGTTTCCAGTACCTTGTTGAATCTATGCCACGAAGGATTAAGGCAGTTCTGAAGGCAAAAGGGGGTCCAACCCGGTACTAGCGAGGTGTACCTAATAAAGTTGCCGATGAGTGTAAGTCTTTTTGTGGCAAGTGACACAGGTAAGTGTGGCAAGTGACTTCAAATGTATCGTTTTTATGCATAGGTTAGCGAACTGAATGGACATGAATGTGTTAGTTATTATGGATTCTGATTTACTTTTCAACAGTCACGTTAAATCAGTAACAAAATCAGCCTACTATCACCTAAAAAATGTAGCAAGACTTAGAGGGCTCATGTCAGCTCAAGACTTAGAAAAACTTGTACATGCCTTTTATTACTAGTAGGCTAGACTACTGTAATGGTCTCCTTGCAGGTCTTCCGAAAAAAACTGTCAGGCAGCTACAGCTTGTTCAGAACGCTGCTGCTAGAGTTCTTACAAAGACCAAAAAATGTGAGCACATTACACCAATTCTTAAATCCTTACATTGGCTCCCTGTATGTCAGAGGATTGATTTCAAAATCCTCCTGCTCACATATAAATCACTACATGGTCTAGGACCGAAGTATATCACTGATATGCTCCCACTACAGAAGCCTTCTAGACCACTAAGATCTTCTGAGACCAATCTGTTAGTGATTCCCAGAATAAACAACAATCACGGGAGAGCATCATTTAGTCACTATGCAACAAATGGCTGGAATAAACTTCCTGAAGATGTAAGACTTGCCCCAACTCTGACCACTTTTAAAACTAGACTGAAAACTGTTATGTTCACCATAGCTTTCTGCTAAATCTTTTAATGTCTGCACTGTTTTAATTATTGCAAATATGTTTTTATTCTCTTTTCTTTCTGTAATGCATTTTACATTTTTTATTATTTTCTTTTAATTCTTTTTTTTTTCTTCTCACTTTGTTGTATGATGTGAAGCACTTTGAGTCTGCCTTGTGTATGAAATGTGCTATACAAATAAAGTTGCCTTGCCTTGCCTTGCCTTAGTTATTTGGCCCCTGTTTTACTTGTGACTTTATGGCTTATCGGACAAGTCAATTTGGCTTAGTGTTGAGCTCATTTGCATATTTAAAATAGAAAAGAGTTACTTTGCCTGGACTAAAACCCTGAGTTTCTCCTACATGTCTCCGCCTTTTTCTGGAATCTGCACCAACTGAAAACAATTGCCGTCCTTTCCTCGTCAACCATCGATATGGAAATTAGGGATGCATGATATTGGATTTTTTGCCAATATCCGATATACCAATATTTTAAAACTCATTTGGTTGATTACCGATACCAATATATCTAGATAGATAGATAGATAGATAGATAGATAGATAGATAGATAGATAGATAGATAGATAGATAGATAGATAGATAGATTAGGGATGTCCCGATCCAGCTTTTTGCACTTCCGATCCGATACTGATATTGTAGCTTTTAGTATCGGCCGATACCGGCCGATCCAAGCATGTATTAAAGATTAAAGATATTTACTTATTTTGTTGTCAGACTCATGTTGAAAAGGGTTTTCAGGGAGAGGGAGGGAGAGAGAGAGAGAGAGAAAATGTTAGTGCAGATATACCGTTGAAATACACATATTGTTTATCTACTCTTCACATTTATTAAATGTATTGTCTCTTCCGGTTTCCCAGTGCGAGTTTAGATACACAAATATGATCGCATTTGTCAATCGCGGTATTTTATTTTGACAATTGCTTTTATTTTGAAAATTGACCGGATTGTCTCGTGTTTCATTGTGTGATTTCCTTCCAGAATTGACGCGTTCACTCGCGGCACGCACAAAAAATAGAGCAGACGCCGAAACGATCGCTTCACGGCGCGGGACGGCTGCGCCTATTCGCGGCACTCTGCGTCTGGTGTGAACCAGGCGGGCCATGCACAGACAAGTCCGTCTTGTTGTTGTTTAGGGGATGCTGGACAGGTCGCGAGGTGTGCGCTAGGTGTGCTGGAAAACGCGGACCGGATTTTGGGGGAAAACGGGAATGGATTACCTACATCGGTGCGCTGGAAAACACGGACCGGAGTGTTGGAAAAAAAAAACCGGATCGGTAGTCCGGATCGGGATTTTCCCGTGCAGGCCGATCCGATATCGATATGCATTTTTTGCTAATATCGGCGGCCGATCCGATCCAAATATCGGATCGGGACATCCCTAGTATATATATATATATACACTCAACAAAAATATAAACGCAACACTTTTGTTTTTGCTCCCATTGTTCATGAGTTGGACTTAAAGATCTAAAATTCATTCCAGATTATCTGGCAGATACACAATATTACCATTTCTCTCAAACATTGTTCACAAATCTGTCTAAATGTGTGATAGTGAGCACTTATACTTTGCTGAGGTAATCCATCCCACCTCACAGGTGTGCCACATCAAGATGCTGATCTGACATCATGATTAGTGCACAGGTGTGCCTTAGACTGTCCACAATAAAAGGCCACCCTGAAATGTGCATTTTTTTTGCTTTATTGGGGGTCTTGGGACTCAGAACCAGTCAGTATCTGGTGTGACCACCATTTGCCTCATGCAGTGCAACACATCTTCGTATAGAGTTTATCAGATTGTCAATTGTGGCCTGTGGAATGTTGGTCCACTCCTCTTCAATGGCTGTGCAAAGTTGCTGGATATTAGTGGGAACTGGTACACGCTGTCGTATACGCCGGTCAAGCACATCCCAAACATGCTCAATGGGTGACATGTCCGGTGAGTATGCTGGCCATGCAAGAACTGGGACATTTTCAGCTTCCAAGAATTGTGTACAGATCCTTGCAACATGGGGCCGTGCATTATCTTGCTGAAACATGAGGTGATGTTCATGGATGTATGGCACAACAATGGGCCTCAGGATCTCATCACGGTATCTCTGTGCATTCAAAATGCCATCAATAAAATGCACCTGTGTTCTTCGTCCATAACAGATGCCTGCCTGTACCATAACTCCACCACCACCATGGGCCACTCGATCCACAACATTGACATCAGCAAAGCGCTCACCCACACGACGCCACACACGCTGTCTGCCATCTGCCCTGAACAATGTAAACCGAGATTCATCCGTGAAGAGAACACCTCTCCAACGTGCCAGACGCCATCGAATGTGAGCATTTGCCCACTCAAGTCTGTTACGGCGACGAGCTGGAGTCAGGTCAAGACCCCGATGAGGACGACGAGCATGCAGTTGAGCTTCCCTGAGACGGTTTCTGACAGTTTGTGCAGATATTGTTTGGTTATGCAAACCAATTGTTTCAGCAGCTGTCTGAGTGGCTGGTCTCAGACGATCTTGGAGGTGAACCTGCTGGATGTGGAGGTCCTGGGCTGGTGTGGTTACACGTGGTCTGCGGTTGTGAGGCCGGTTGGATGTACTGCCATATTCTCTGAAACGCCTTTGGAGACGGCTTATGATGGAGAAATGAACATTCATTGCACGAGCAACAGATCTGGTTGACATTCCTGCTGTCAGCATGCCAATTGCACGCTCCCTCAATGCTTGTGGCATCTGTGGCATTTTACTGTGAGACAAAACTGCACATTTCAGAGTGGCCTTTTATTGTGGGCAGTATAAGGTACACCTGTGCACTAATCATGATGTCAGATCAGCATCTTGATGTGGCACACCTGTGAGGTGGGATGGATTATCTCAGCAAAGCAGAAGTGCTCACTATCACACATTTAGACAGATTTGTGAACAATGTTTGAGAGAAATGGTAATATTGTGTATCTGGAATGAATTTTAGATCTTTAAGTCCATCTCATGAAAAATGGGAGCAAAAACAAAAGTGTTGCGTTTATATTTTTGTTGAGTGTATATATATATATATATATATATATATATATATGTGTGATATATATCGATATGGAAATAAAAGTGATTCTAGCAGCTTTACGTCGGGAGAGGATTTTGATTACTTAGAAGGAAATTAACGTTTTTGTTTGCGTTGCTAACTGTTACACCACAGTGTCGCTCTGTGAGGCTGAAAGTAAAGACTTATCACCTTTAGATCAATCCACTGTTTCATTCAGTTATACACATTAAGTCAGGCAGTGATTATCTGCCACGCCAACTGTCTCCACTTTGATGCAGTTACGTTTGTGACACGGCACATTGAGGTCATAAAGAAAGCATAGCGGTATATAGGCATGAAAGTGGGGAAACATAAATGCAATGCATACGTGGATTGTGTGTAGAAAGGCATGTATATATTTCCTGTTGTGTGTGTTAATTTCCCTATGTGAAAAGGTGGTATGATGGTATGATGGCGCATCACGCTAGGATTCCCGGATTACACGTCGGCTCCAAACATTTTGTGGATTATATTTTTGTTTGTTTCCTGGACAGTGGATTCTATGGAGGGTCTGAAGCTTCCAGAAACCAGCCCACTTCTCTACATTCTAGGACGTCATTGTCTTGGAGAACTTTACAGTTCAGTCCAGTGCAAACCACTGACTGTCACTGGGACAGAGGAAGGAACATACTGGGAACCTTGCTGTCATAGATGATGTAATAGATGATGTCACTGAGGGGCTTACCTGAGCAGGTGAGATTCAGGATGGAGGAAAAGGACAATGATACTGCACACTCCCTCAGAGTGGATCCAGAATGAACACAGTCAGACCTGATCCACCACACAGGTCTTTCTGAGGACTCCTTTCTCCATCCTAAAGAAACAGCTGAGCCACAGTCCAGCTCTCTACAGACAACAGCTGCTTCCTTCAGGGTCCAGACATAGTCAACCACTGGTCTCCAGTCTCCCTGTCTCACCTCCAGTGTTCCAGAACAGCGACTGGCTCCTCCCACCAACCTGACATCATCAGGCTCTGAACAGAAAGAAGAGAGTCGTCAGTCAAAGAGCAAAGTGAGTTTGATGAGAACAGAAATGAACCAGATCAAAGCTGCAGCTCCTCTTCTACCTGAGCAGGTGAGTCCAACAGCTTTGCCAGGTGAGCAGGTGTTTCTATCTGAGCCTGAGCTTCTACAGTCCAGGAGAGCAGACTCATGGCCTCCACACTGGAACTCTTTGGTCCAAGTTGGAGCCCCCACGTCTCCATAGAGCGCCCCCTGGAGGACTGAAGGAGCCCCACAGCCAAGCTCCCTACAGACCACCTCTCCATCCTGCTGGTCAAAGTCTGCTTCACACACTGAGGACCACCACTGGTTGGACTGGTTGGACTTCACCTCCAGTCTGCCTGAGCACAGACTAGTCCCATTCAGCAGCCTGACAGAGTCTGGAGAGATGATAGAAGATCAAATAGAGAGAGAGAAAAGACACCAGACACCAGAGAAAAAGATGTCATGAAACTATTTAGTGATTCAAACTGGACTCAAAACAATTCCACCATCAGTTCATCATGAACACCAGAAGACATGGTTACAACACCACAGCCTGCAGCCATGTTCCATCACATTCACGTGTACTCATGGCTTAAGGGTGAAGCTGAAGTGGTCTCTGTCCCACTGTGACACCGAGGTCCACAAGCAGACAACACAACACTTCACTAACTGTGGATGCTCCACGTAATAAGGCAGGGAGACACCAACTGTGCCACGTTAACACCATATTAGCCGGATGACAAAGAAATGTGTTGCACTCTCTTCACACAGCACTGCTATGGCAGAATAGTGGGGACGTCCATGTTCTCCCTCATGGTCCTCATGCAGCCGCTAACCTGTGATGATCACATTAGAGCTGCATAGTTTGATGTGTGCACGAGGGCGGAAGTTTGCATCGGGATGATAAGGACAAGTCACAACCAAAGTTTGGGAAAGACAGACTTGTTCCAACCAATATTTTGATACATTTTAACATAACAGAATGTTCTTTTACCTAATGCATTGAATATAATATTTCTCAGCAAAATTTACCATATTCAGTCCAAATATGTCATTCATGTGAATCATGTAGAACCAAAGGTGGGGGGGTCAGTTGTCATAGTTTCACATAGACTGGAGTGAGACTATTGGCGTTTCAGAGTGGGATCTCCTTCACAATAAAATATCTTTGGTGGAACGTCAAGATAACGGCATCATCCTCTTCTTCACTTTTCAATGATACTCGCTTTGATCTAAGTCTCGTTATCTGCCAACAATATAATACTCTGTTTAATGTCAGCTCAAAGAGGAAGACGCTAGCTGTGCTACATAGATAGCGTGCTAATCTATGTATATATTATACATATATATAAATATATATACATATATATATATACACATACATATATATATATATACACATACATACATACATACATACATATACATACATACATACATACATACATACATATATATATATATATATATATATATATACACTAGTGCTGTCAAACGATTAAAAAATGTAATCGAGTTAATCACAATAACAGGTTGTGATTAATCACGATTAATCACAAGTTTAAAATACTAGTATTTACTTGTATTTTTGGGGGTAGATAAAACAAATACATCATGTGTGGTGTTGGAATAAAGAAATACGTGACAAACTGGTTAGAGGAATCAAAGTTTTTACTTTATTATAAGATATCAACTTAGTTGTGATAATTTCTGAACTAGAATCTATTCGGCCGATAGTCGAACCTCGGATTCAGGAGGAACAATGCGGTTTTTGTCCTGGCCGTGGAACACTGGACCAGCTCTATACCCTCCGCAGGGTGCTCGAGGGTTCATGGGAGTTTGCCCAACCAGTCCACATGTGTTTTGTGGACTTGGAGAAGGCATTCGACCGTGTCCCTTGTGGCATTCTGTGGGAGGTACTTCAGGAGTACGGGGTCGGGGGCCCTCTGCTAAGGGCTGTTCGGTCCCTGTATGACCGGAGCAGGAGCTTGGTTCGCATTGCCGGCAGTAAGTCAGACCTGTTCCAGGTGCATGTTGGACTCCGGCAGGGCTGCCCTCTGTCACCGGTCCTGTTCATTATTTTTATGGACAGTATTTCTAGGTGCAGCCGTGGGCCGGAGGGGATCTGGTTCGGGAGCCACTGGATTTCATCCCTGCTTTTTGCGGACGATGTGGTCTTGTTGGCTCCTTCGAGCCAGGACCTCCAGCATGTTCTGGGGCGGTTTGCAGCCGAGTGTGAAGCAGCCGGGATGAGGATTAGCACCTCCAAATCTGAGGCCATGGTTCTCGACCGGAAAAAGGTGGCTTGCTCCCTCCAGGTTGGGGGGGAGTTCCTGCCTCAAGTGGAGGAGTTTAAGTATCTTGGGGTCTTGTTCACGAGTGAGGGAAGGATGGAGCGTAAGATTGACAGGCGGATCGGTGCAGCGGCTGCAGTAATGCGGTCGCTGTATCGGTCGTCGTGGTAAAGAGAGAGCTGAGCCGAAAGGTGAAAGCTCTCGGTTTACCGGTCAATCTACGTTCCTACCCTCACCTATGGTCATGAACTTTGGGTCATGACCGAAAGAATAAGATCCCGGATACAAGCGGCCGAAATGAGCTTCCTCCGCAGGGTGGCGGGGCGCTCCCTTAGAGATAGGGTGAGGAGCTCCGTCACACGGGAGGAGCTCGGAGTAGAGCCGCTGCTCCTCCACATCGAGAGGAGCCAGTTGAGGTGGCTCGGGCATCTGTATCGGATGCCCCCTGGACGCCTCCCTCGGGAGGTGTTCCAGGCATGCCCCACCGGGAGGAGACCCCGAGGAAGACCCAGGACACGCTGGAGTGACTATGTCACCCGGCTGGCCTGGGAACGCCTTGGGGTCCTCCCGGAGGAGCTGGGGGAAGTGTCCGGGGAGAGGGAAGTCTGGGCGTCCCTGCTCAGGCAGCTGCCCCCGCGACCCGGTCCCGGATAAGCGGAGGAAAATGGATGGATGGATGGATGGATGGATGGAATCTATTAATTTGCTGAGTAAGAAGTGTCAGGGAGTGCTTGGCATTGCCCACAACATCCGTAAATGAACTGCAGACTAGAAGGTGGCAGTCTTTTGAAGGTGAATTTGCCGTTCACAAATCGCCCCTGTGGACACGCACCTTCAAGGTACGTGTCCACAGGGGCGATTTTAAACGCGTGTGGACGCGCCACTTCCCAGTATTGCACGCTTGGTGGGCTGCCACTAGAGGATGATTGACAGGCGCTCTCCTTCAAACAACAGATTTTTGCGAGCGTTCCCGAGCGTTCCCGAGGCGGCGAGTCGAGCCCGGCGCCTCTGATTAGCATAAAGTAGATTCGACTTCAAGGCAAATGACATTCGCCGCGACGGTACCATGAACGGTAGACAGTGAATGGGACGCGGGGAAACACCGCTGCCTGTGGACACACACCTTCCCTCTGGATCAAGACTACAGATGCCACCGACGGCCATAAATCATACAATGCTTGTTTTTTTGTTTTTTTAAATACCGAGCGTTAATCGCGCGTTAAAAAAATTAACGGCGTTAAGAGGATGTTGCATTCTTAACTTTGACAGCCCTAATATATACATATATATATATACATATATATATATATATATATACAGTGCTTGAATTGGAATAAAAAAGGTGCCAGTACTCTAAATCAGCAACTGCACAGCACGCGAGCTTGTGGCTCTCGTGGATACCATGTGTTTTTGCCTGGTTTACCTAGATAAACCCTATACTAGTTGCTTAGATAAACCATATACTAGTTGATCATTTTCACACACACATTTCTCTGTAAAAAAAAAAATAAAATAAAATAAATTGTTTGTCTGAAATGGATACAATGTACAGTGAAATGGCAGCTATGTGTGGCTTTATTGTAGCTACTTGCTTTCTGCTTGCTTGCTCTGTCTCTCAACTTGCTTGCCCTAGTGAGAGAGCGAGAGAGAGAGCGAGAGAGAGGCTGTCTTGGAATAAAGATATCACAACTTAGATACTCACTCTTGAATTCCTCTGTCTAGCCCTCTCCATCCAGAGAGGGTGACCGGTTTTATTTTTCCATTTCTGCTCCCTGTACATAAATAATGGCAGAGGTAAATAACGGCCGGTCTCTAATGGAGGCGAGGGCAAGTGTCGACAGGCAGCGTTATTTCCACGCTTCCCATTCATTGTCAGGTTTGCGTCGCGAAGATTTTTGGCTGATGCTATATTAGGGGATTTACGGTATGCCCTGAAATGCATTCGACTGACGGCAAGTGTGGAGAGACAGTGCGCCGCAGCCTCCCGCAAGCTCTCGAAAATCTTTCAAACTGAAACTTGTCGATCTAAAATGAAGACAGATTCATCAACTGCATAGCTTATTATAGGTATCCACAACATGATGAAAGAACTACAATATGCGTACCTAGATGCGTCATGAGGTGGCGGTACGCTGTAAGAAGTAACGGTACGCAGATGGGTAAAAATCAGAAGTCCCGGTACTGCGTACTGGTGAGTACCGGCCCAATTCAAGCACTGTATATATATATATATATATATATATCTTGGCTCCTCCTCGCATCACTGACACTGAACAATCGTTGCAAATACAAACTTTGCTATCCGTTTCCAACACCTTAAAAACTTTACACAGAGCTGACATTTTAAACTTACATTACATTACATTACATTTAGGTCATTTAGCAGATGCTTTCGTCTAAAGCGACTTACAATAGGTACATTTGTCAAAAGAAGGAAACAAAGAAACCACGACGTATCATTGCCGATGCAGTAAGAGCTAAAAATAGAACAAGTGTTAGTTTTTTTTTTTTTTTTTTTTTAGGGGTGTCGAGGGAGGGTGTTAGTGGGTCATGCTATATAGAGTCAAGGTGAAGTCTGAACAGGTAAGTCTTAAGCCTTTTTCGGAAGATGGCAAATGACTCTGCTGTCCTGACGTTGGTCGGGAGTTCGTTCCACCACTGAGGCGCCAGAACAGAGAAGAGTCTGGACTTTGCTGAGCGACATTTTTTTGATTTCAGCGATGGTGGTACCAGCCGGCCAGCTGAAGTAGAGGAGCGAAGTGCTCGCTTCGGGGCATGAGGTTTGACCAGTGTTTGAAGGTAGACAGGTGCCGTTCCATTGATGGCCCTGAAGGCCAGTGTCATCGTCTTGAATTGGATGCGTGCTGCAACAGGGAGCCAGTGGAGGTTACGGAGGAGGGGGGTCACGTGGGAGAATTTGGGTAGATTGAAGATAAGGCATGCTGCAGCATTCTGGATACGCTGTAATGGTTTATTGGCAGAGGCCGGGAGTCCGGCCAGGAGAGAGTTGCAGTAGTCAAGGCGGGAGATGACCAGTGCTTGGACCAAGAGCTGCGTTGCATCCTTTGTGAGGAAGGTCCGAATCCTGCGGATATTGTAGAGGGCGAATCTGCAGGATCGGGCCACAGCAGTGATGTTGGGGGTGCAGGATAGTTGGTCATCGAGGATTACACCCAGGTTCCTCGCAGTTGAGGAAGGTAATACTGTGATGCCCTCGACAGTGACCGACAGGTCCATGCGAGGGCAGTCTTTCCCTGGGATGAAGAGGAGTTCTGTTTTGTTCAGGTTAAGCTTGAGGTGATGTGCAGTTGTCCAGACAGAGATGTCAGCCAGACAGTCCGAGATGCGAGTTGCAATGTGAGCGTCAGAGGACGGGGGAAAAGAGAGGAACAGCTGGGTGTCATCTGCGTAGCAATGGTAGGAGAATCCATGCGATGTGATAACAGAGCCTAGTGATCTGGTGTATAGTGAGAACAGAAGCGGTCTTAATACTGAGCCTTGAGGGACACCCGTGTCCAGAGAGCAGGGTTTGGACATAGAGCCATTCCATGTGACCTGAAAGGTGCGGTTCGTCAGGTATGTAGAGCAGAGTCGGATATGCCAAGTTCAGCCAGAGTGGAGAGGAGAATTTGGTGGTTGACTGTGTCGAATGCAGCAGATAGGTCAAGGAGAATGAGAACGGAGGAGTTGGATGATGTTTTGGTGTCTCGCAGGGACTCGGTCACTGTGAGGAGGGCCGTCTCAGTGGAGTGAGCAGTCCGGAATCCTGATTCATTAGGGTCTAGGAGGTTGTTCCGCGAGAGATAGGATGACAGTTGGTTGTAGGCGGCACGTTCCAAGGTTTTCGAGAGGAATGAAAGAAGAGATACAGGTCTGTAGCTTTGGATGTCAGTAGCGTCTAGGGTGGGTTTTTTAAGGAGAGGCTTCACGATAGCGGTCTTAAAATCCGCTGGAATGACACCTGAGGTGAGGGAGGAGTTGATCAGGGTGGTGAGGAATGGCAAGATGTCGTGTGAGATGTCCTGGAGAAGAGAGGAGGGAATCAGGTCGAGGGAGCAGGTGGTGGCACGGTCAGATGGGTGAGGTGAGGGGGCTAAAGCTGGTAACACCATCCGATTTGAGAGTTGGGGGAGATGTCTTCTGGGAGGGAATAGGTGTGAATGAGGAGCTGATGTCATTTACTTTCTTGGTAAAGTAAGTTGCAAAGTCATCGGCAGTAAGGGAGGAAGGGGGTGGAGGGGTAGGAGGGGTGAGGAGGGAAGAGAACACGGAGAAGAGTTTCCTGGGGTTGGAGGCAGAAGAGTTGATCTTAGCCAGGTAGAAGGCAAGGCAAGGCAACTTTATTTGTATAGCACATTTCATACACAAGGCAGACTCAAGTGCTTCACATCATAAAACAAAGTGAGAAGAAAAAAAAAAGAAAAGAAAAATAGAAGAATTAAAAGAAAATAATAAAAATTTTAAAAATCATTACAGAAAGAAAATAGAATAAAAACATATTTGCAATAATTAAAAACAGTGCAGACATTAAAAGATTTAGCAGAAAGCTATGGTGAACATAAAAGTTTTCAGTCTAGTTTTAAAAGTCAGAGTTGGGGCAAGTCTTACATCTTCAGGAAGTTTATTCCAGCCATTTGTTGCATAGTGACTAAATGATGCTCTCCCGTGATTGTTGTTTACTCTTGGAATCACTAACAGATTGGTCTCAGAAGATCTTAGTGGTCTAGAAGGCTTATGTAGTGGGAGCATATCAGTGATATACTTCGGTCCTAGACCATGTAGTGATTTATATGTGAGCAGGAGGATTTTGAAATCAATCCTCTAACATACAGGGAGCCAATGTAAGGATTTAAGAATTGGTGTAATGTGCTCACATTTTTTGGTCTTTGTAAGAACTCTAGCAGCAGCGTTCTGAACAAGCTGTAGCTGCCTGACAGTTTTTTTTCGGAAGACCTGCAAGGAGACCATTACAGTAGTCTAGCCTACTAGTAATAAAGGCATGTACAAGTTTTTCTAAGTCTTGAGCTGACATGAGCCCTCTAAGTCTTGCTACATTTTTGAGGTGATAGTAGGCTGATTTTGTTACTGATTTAACGTGACTGTCAAAATGTAAATCAGAATCCATAATAACCCCAAGATTTCTGGCTTTGTTTGAGGTTTTCAGGGACAGAGAGTGAAGGTGTTGAATTACTTTAAACCTTTCTTTTTTAGCACCAAAAACAATTATCTCAGTTTTGTCCTCATTTAGTTGTAGGAAGTTTTGGCACATCCAGTCTTTGACTTGCTCAATGCACTGGCACAGAAGATCTATGGGGCGTTAGTCGTTTGGTGATAGTGCTACATAGATTTGGGTGTCATCGGCATAGCAATGGTGGTCAATGTTATTATTTTGCATGATTTGTCCTAGTGGGAGCATGTAGATGTTGAATAAAGTCGGCCCCAAGATTGAACCTTGGGGGACTCCACACGTTACATTGGTAGGTTCTGATACAAAGTCGCCAATGGAAACAAAATAGTTCCTATCTTGTAGATATGACTTGAACCAGTTTAAGACTGTGCCTGAGAGCCCCACCCAGTTTTCCAACCTGTCCAAGAGTATTGAGTGGTCGACAGTGTCAAATGCAGCACTGAGGTCTAATAGCATTAATATTGAAGTTTTGCCAGAGTCTGTGTTAAGACGGATGTCATTTACAACTTTAATAAGGGCCGTCTCGGTGCTATGAAAAGGTCGAAATCCTGACTGGAAGTTGTTGTGGCAGCCAGTTGAAGCCAGGAAGTGATTTAGTTGTTGGAGGACAACTTTCTCAGAAGGCAGATTTAGTTGCCGAAACAGTTGAGGTGAAGTCAGAGAGTAGGAGGTGGTAGTGAGCAAGGTCCTCGTGCTGTCCCGATTTTTTCCATTTTCTCTCTGACGCTCGCAACAATGATCTGTTGGTTCGCAGAGGTTCAGACAGCCAGGGAGGGGAGGGATATGATCGCGCCGGTCGTGAGATTGGGGGACAGAGAGTGTCCAAAGAAGAGGAGAGTGAGGACATCAGGATAGAGGAGGCTTCCTCAGTAGGCATTAAGGAGAACTGTTCCGAGGATGGGAGCGAGGAGATAACAGTTGAGGAGAGAGCGGAGGGAGTGAGGGATTTCAGGTTGTGGCGGCTGGTGACCATTCGAGGCGTAGAGGGGAGGGATGAGGTGGGCTTCACGGGGATGGAGAAAGTCACAAAGTGGTGGTCGGACACGATGAGCGGGGTAACAGAGAGTGCCAAGATGCCACAGGATCTTGTGAAGACAAGGTCAAGTTGGTTCCCGGCCCGGTGAGTTGGTGGAGAGGGGGAGAGTGTGAGGTCAAATGCGGAAAAGAAGTCAATGAATTCAGATGAATGCAGCTTTCCCGGGTGGATGTTGAAGTCACCGAGGACGACGAGTGGTGTGCCATCATCCGGGGAGCAGCTCAGGAGGGCATCCATCTCATCCAAAAAGTCACCAAGAGGACCGGGTGGGCGATAGATCACTATGATGTTGAGTTTGAAAGGAAGGGTGACAGAGACGGCGTGAAATTCAAGCGTAGATTGGGGTAGGTGGTCGAGAGGAAGGACCTGGTAGGACCATGTGGGTGAGATGAGGAGCCCAGTTCCTCCTCCTCGCCCTGTTCGTCTTGGGGAGTGTGAAAACGAGTAGGCAGTTGAAAGGGCAGCTGGAGTGGCAGTGTTTTCTGGGGTGATCCAGGTCTCCGTGACGGCCAGGAAGTGGAGAGTCTGCAGGGAGGCATAGGCTGAGATGGTGTCCGCCTTCTTGACTGCAGACTGGCAGTTCCACAGCCCCCCTAGTACCTCAAGTTCCTTACCGGTGGAGAGTGGTGGGTAGCAGAGATTGGATGGGTTACAGCCTCGAGTGAAGGGACTTCGGTAAAATCTTCTCCAGTGCGATGTCCTGACTGGGATAAGACACATGGCTGCGAGGGGGGGGGGGGGGGGGTTGAGATGTTATACCTACCTCAATGGGCTTCCTCGATGGACTCCCACAGATAGACTCCCTGTTAGTGATGTTACGAAATGCGCCGAGGCTTCGAAGCGTGTGTCGAGTAATGGAGGGGACGTTTCCGCGAAGCGCGTATCGAGGCTTGCTTCATTTAGGGGAGGGGCCAAAAATGATGACGTCCGAAGCCTCGCTGCCCGGCTGTACCACGTGACTGCTTCGTAAAGTGGTTCAGAGTTTGCCGCGAGGTTTTACAGCTATATAGACCCCTCAGGCTCCATTCAAAATGTGGGTTTTGAAGCAGAGTTGCGGTCAGTTGAGAGTTTGGATAGTTTGGGGAGTTTGGATACTAGAGGTTGAATAGCGTTTATATAGTTTGGAGATAGTTTGGAGAGTTGAGGGAGAGAGAGAGAGAGAGAGAGAGAGAGAGAGATTTAGGAGAGTGATGATTTTACCTTTTGGGGAAAATTTACATACACAGAAAACATTTGAACAATTTATTAAACACATATGTGATCATTTATGTACAGAAATTATTTCATCACGGAGCGTATGGTGGCGCAGTGGTTAGGGCACCTGCCTCATGACAGAGGCTCAACATCCTCGACACGGCGATCACAGGTTCGACTCCCCGCCCGGGATCAATTTCCCCCAATGTCTTCTCTCTATTACCACACTGTCTGTATAGAATAATATACAGCTTGAATGATCTTTGAGTAATTATTTGGTTATCCATTTTTTGTAATTCATAGTCATTCCCAACAGACATAACAGACACAAAAAGTCAATGCATCACACATTATGTGGTTCAGATACAGCTGCCTGTGATTATACACTTGGCCAGTAGGTGGTATCGTGTGCACATGAAGCTTCGAGAAATGAACCCTTTCTTGAACCAATTGGCTCAAGTGGTTCGATGCCTCATGAGGCTTCATCTCGCCATCACTACTCCCTGTGTCTTCGTTCTGATGGCCTGACGCTGCAGCTGACGCTGTAGTGAGAGCCTTTTAAGTGCTCTCACTACAGCGTCAGTAGTGTTCTGACTGTGGCTCCTCCTTCCCTCTAATCAAGTCTATTCACTACAGGTGAGCTGGCTCAAAACAAGCTGATTGCTCACTTAGCACAGACAGCTTCACAAGAATTTCAACAACAAGCTATCAATACTAGACTAAATGTTACCACTAGCTTTACTCACACAATGCCTAAACTCAAATCTACAATTAGTTTCTGACTTACCAGCAAGAGACAAAGCAGCTTCCTTCCTCTCTCCAGACAAAATGTGGTTTGAAGAGAATTACTGCTGTCCCTTAAGTTCTGACTGTGGCTCCTCCTTCCCTCTAATCAAGTCTATTCACTACAGGTGAGCTGGCTCAAAACAAGCTGATTGCTCACTTAGCACAGACACCTTCACAAGAATTTCAACAACAAGCTATCAATACTAGACTAAATGTTACCACTAGCTTTACTCGCACAATGCCTAAACCCAAATCTACAATTAGTTTCTGACTTACCAACAAGAGACAAAGCAGCTTCCTTCCTTTCTCCAGACAAAATGCTCTGCTGCAAGTTGAAGTAGGTGACGTGTCGCGTCGCGATGACATGCAATCCTGGCGCCCTCGGGCATTTAATCTGATTTAATCAAGGAAGCAGCAGTTTTTTTTTTATCGTTTAATATATCGGCGTGTTACCTGATATCCGATAATATGTTTTAAAGTCATTATCGGCCGATACCGATACCTTGCCGATAATCGTGCATCCCTAATGGAAATAAAAGTGATTCTAGCAGCTTTACGTCAGGAGAGGATTTTGATTACTTACAAGGAAATTATCGTTTTTCCTACCGATGACATATCTAGACAATATTCTCCGACATTTTCAACATTTCATATCGCGGACATAATCCAGATTCTTTTTTTGGAAAATCATATGCCTTAGTCTATGTGTTTGTGCAATACTCTTATGCTTAATTTTCGGCTGCAGTTGTGTCCTGCCAAGTGAAGCTCAGCAGTCTATGGAGGGTCTGAAGCTTCCAGAAACCAGCCCACTTCTCTACATTCTAGGACATCATTGTCTTGGAGAACTTTACAGTTCAGTCCAGTGGAAACCACTGACTGTCACTGGGACAGAGGAAGGAACATACTGGGAACACTGCTGTCATAGATGATGTCATAGATGATGTCACTGAGGGGCTTACCTGAGTAGGTGAGATTCAGGATGGAGGAAGAGGAATCTGATCTTGCACACTCCCTCAGAGTGGATCCAGAATGAACACAGTCAGACCTGATCTTCCACACAGGTCTGTCTGAGGACTCCTCTCTCCGTCCTACAGAAACAGCAGAGCCACAGTCCAGCTCTCTACAGACAACAGCTGCTTCTTTCAGGGTCCAGTCACGGTCATCCACTGGTCTCCAGTCTCCCTGATGTCTCACCTCCAGTGTTCCAGCACAGCGACTGGCTCCTCCCACCAACCTGACAGGCTCTGAACAGAAAGAAGAGAGTCGTCAGTCAAAGAGCAAAGTGAGTTTGATGAGAACATAAATGAACCAGATCAAAGCTGCAGCTCCTCTTCTACCTGAGCAGGTGAGTCCAACAGCTTTGCCAGGTGAGCAGGTGTTTCTATCTGAGCCTGAGCTTCTACAGTCCAGGAGAGCAGACTCATGGCCTCCACACTGGAACTCTTTGGTCCACGTTGGAGCCCCCACGTCTCCATAGAGCGCCCCCTTGAGGACTGAAGGAGCCCCACAGCCAAGCTCCCTACAGACCACCTCTGCATCCTGCTGGTCAAAGTCAGCTTCACACACTGAGGACCACCACTGGTTGGACTGGTTGGACTTCACCTCCAGTCTGCCTGAGCACAGACTAGTCCCATCCAGCAGCCTGACAGAGTCTGGAGAGATGATAGAAGATCAAATAGAGAGAGAGAAAAGACACCAGACACCAGAGAAAAAGATGTCATGAAACTATTCAGTGATTCAAACTGGACTCAAAACAATTCCACCATCAGTTCATCTTTTACAGTTTTTCTCAATTGCTTTGCCACAATTCTCAAAACAATGAATATTTTCAAAAGAACATATGTAAACCTCCAAACCACTGGCCACTGCTTCACAACAGATTATCATTTCTCATTCTTTTAAACAAATTGCAAATGTTTTAGCACATATATGCAAATGAGTACAATTATTTACATTTACATTCAGGTCATTTAGCAGACGCTTTTGTCCAAAGCGACTTACAATAAGTACATTTGTCAAAAGAAGGAAACAAGGAAACCACAACAAATCATTGCCGATAAAGTAAGAGCTAAAATTATCTACAATTTGCACAATTAATGATTGAACATATCTTGCTGATCAAAACTGATTATGTTGTTTCTCAGTTGAATAGTTGTTCTCTTCAAAACGTGTATGAATTCTTTCATAGTGTGAGTCATCACATACAAAATAGTCCGTTCAACTGTCTAAATGTGTCAGCATATATACCATGAATATCATTATGTACTATGGAGTATTTTCTAACGTCCACTAAACTGGTAAATTGTCTGTCAGGAGAAACTTGAACTTCACTAACCAATGAGGAGTTTGTCCCATCTTACATCAACCAATCACACGTCATCTCCAGTCAGCTGACAGGTGCTATTCATGAGTACGGCTGTTACCAAACATATATATAGAGCTGGACTACAACAGAATAACCACAATGTCTGAACATGGAGGAACCTGCTCAGGTACATCATGAACAGGGCAACTGCCTGCTGGAGGAAGAGGAGGAGGAGGAAGGACCCGAGGTGGTGTCGGAAGGGCAAGACGTTTTACATGAATAAAAATACAGGAACAGTTTCCATTGAAACGTGAGTGCAGTGTGTAATACTGTAAAGTAAACTTTTTCTGATGAAATCAGCATGTAGATAGTATTCAGTTTAGTGTTCAGTTCACTGGACAAACAGAACATTCTAGTAGAGGAAACATTCAGGGTCAACTAAAGAAATAGGACAAACCTGAAATGTGGATATAAGGAACATTTCCCGGCTCCACTGCCGTCCTGAAAAACATCTAAACATTCTGACCACCATTGTTTCCATGAGGTCAAAGGAACTTTTCATTTGGAGGGCAGA
The DNA here is from genome assembly GCA_029853015.1 of Chelidonichthys spinosus. Classification (NCBI taxonomy): domain Eukaryota; kingdom Metazoa; phylum Chordata; class Actinopteri; order Perciformes; family Triglidae; genus Chelidonichthys; species Chelidonichthys spinosus. Next base: position 8,113,293 of record CM056844.1, read on the forward strand.
GACTTTTTATATGAGACACTAACTTTGTTTTGAAGCACGACTTCAATGTTTTGAGTGAGTTCTGACCTTTTGCAGGTGAGTTATGGTGTTGTGTTGGAACATGGAAGCTATTTAGACAAATCAGGTTCTGAGAATATTAACAAAGTTTCAAAAACTGAGCCAAAGAAATTGAAATAAACTGTAACACCAGAACACGTTTAGAACACCACAGCCTGCAGCAGTGACACACAGCAACATTACTGATGATGTCATAGATGATGTCACTGAGGGGCTTACCTGAGCAGGTGAGATTCAGGATGAAAAAAGAGGAGTCTGATGTTGCACACTCCCTCAGAGTGGATCCAGAATGAACACAGTCAGACCTGATCCCCCACACAGGTCTGTCTGAGGACTCCTTTCTCCCTCCTACAGAAACAGCAGAGCCACAGTCCAGCTCTCTACAGACAACAGCTGCTTCCTTCAGGGTCCAGTCACCAAATACTGGTCTCCAGTCTCCCTGTCTCACCTCCAGTGTTCCAGCACAGCGACTGGCTCCTCCCACCAACCTGACATCATCAGGCTCTGAACAGAAAGAAGAGAGTCGTCAGTCAAAGAAGTGAAGATTCTGCTTTCTTTCTCTCTTGTTCATTTCTCTATTTACCTGTTGAGTTGTGATTTCCTTCAACCTGGAGTCCTGGAGAAACACAAACATATATATTGTTATCATTCAATGAAATAAAATCAACAAACATGTTTTCAAATGATGTTGAAGAGAGCGAATATCTGGTCGATGTGACCACTGCTCTTTGAAAGTCCTGTTTGTGTCCACTCCTGCATCCATCCTTCTGAGGACAAGCAGATGATGGAGGGAGACAGGAGAGAGACAGACAACAGGTGATGGAGGGAGACAGGAGAGAGACAGACAGCAGATGATGGAGGGAGACAGGAGAGACAAACAGTAGATGATGGAGGGAGACAAGAGAGAGACAGACAGCAGATGATGGAGGGAGACGGGAGAAAGAGACAGACAGCAGATGATGGAGGGAGACATGAGAGACAGATTGCAGGTGATGGAGGGAGACAGGAGAGAGACAGACAGCATTCACAATGATGTTATGAGATGGATGGCCCAATTAAGTTGAAGGGCCCTAGTTTCGTGGCGCAGCGCAGGGCGGCGCAGGGTGGCGCAGGGTGGCGGAGCCGGCGCAATGCAAGTTTCGACCCGCGCAGCCTTGCACACGGTCAGTTAGTCCTCCCTAGTTGTACTATTATTTCCTAATAGGTACAGCTATGAGGATCAGAAGACAGACAAACACAGTTTCCCCTTTTGAATTGCAACTGTGGAGGTACCAGGCCCGGTTCTACGGGGGTGCATAAGCATGCATTGCACCCCCAAAAAAATAGTTTGCACCGTCAATTAAAAAAAAGATTTTCATTTTTAGAAATATGATAAAAATAATAAAATACTTGCTCACAAAACAAATTGTAGTTAAACTTGTGACAATTTCCATTAAATACCGTTGAGATATGAGCTTCCAACATCACTCTGACTGTTCACCAAACTGTCAAAATCACTCCGCATTTATGTATGGTGTTTTGTTTATATGTCGCTTGGCAACAGTCCGCTCAGTGGGGATCTATTTTTGTTGGCGGAAGCAATATCATCCGTTTATATGATTAAATAAACAAACAAATCTCAATCTATTGTCAATTATTATTATTATTAACAGTACATTTTACGAAATATAACTGTTGTATAAAGTAATATCACGCTCGAGGTCGCAATGTTGTCGCTCTATATCAGCGCTGCTGTGATAGCCTTCGGCGGCCGGCCGCGTCGTGTGTCGTGTGCAAAATGTGAACTGAAGCTGGGTAGCTAGTTTTAGTATAGTACTGGTGCATCCTCTGTAATCTCAGATGCACCCCAAGGCATTCTGTTCTGGAACCGGGCCTGGGAGGTACCAGTGTGTAGTCATCCATGTTGCAAGAAAAAAAACAGAAAACAGAAAACAGGAAGCCTCAATATACGGAGCACTTTATTTCAGTTTTTCACATAATTCTGCATTTACTGATCAGACCTGGAACTGTCCAGATGTGATGACCACATAGTCAGAAGACCATTATGATGCATCCGTGTTGCTGATGTCATCATTCCTTGATGGTGGAGAACGAGGAGCTGGAGCCATCGGGGTGAAAGACTTTGATGACAGCAGGGTACAGAAAAGAGCACCTTATCCCAGCTTCTCTCGGTTGTTTACGGACATTTGCAGACTCCTTTCTCTTCCTCACAACCTCGGTGGAGAAATCCTGGTAGGATGAGACGTCGCTGCCCTCCATGTTGAATGTGCCTCTGTTTCTGGCAGGGCGGCGAAGGGTGGCGGAGCCGGCGCAATGCAAGTTTCGACCCGCGCAGCCTTGCGCACCGTCAGTTTGGCAGTTTGGTGGATCGCCTGCGCCAAGATGGGTGTGGCGGCGCAGCAGGGGGAGGCGTCACAGATTCAGCTTGGCGTAACGGAAGTTTCGTGGCAAAAAGCCTCGCCGAGACTGCGCTGAAAGCTCGCCAGCTCCGACCTGGTCTAATTTCGGCGCAAGGCGTAAATGAAGTCCATTCATTCAATGCGAATCACAGCTGGTGCAGTGGAAGTTTGGCTGACGGCGCACAGTGCGTACACGTCACCGAGACCTCACAGGCAGGTTTCCACAGTTCCAGGCACATTTAAATGCAATACATAATCACAACAAACACTATTTAATGCAACTAATTGAATCAACACGTGAATTTATATCTATCTATAGATTGTCCCGTCACATCTGACGTTAGATCAAAGGCGGATGGCACGCATAAGGGAAACTCAGCCTCTAGGACCAAAACATCTCCCTCTCTCTCTCCTGTTTTTTATAATATCGGCATTGTTATTATTATGATACGCGCGCACAGCGCGTGATGAGCGTGGTGAGAGCAGCGGCGCTGCTTCTGTCATCGGGTTGTCAAGTGACGGATCTTGCACTGAACCTCCCCTAACGCATTAAAGGAGAGGAGAGGAGCTCATTTGATTGGTGAAGATCTGAATCGGCTGTATTAATCCCAGTCCACGCCTCGTCTCCTCCTCGTCTCCCACTCACGCCTTCTTCTCCTCCCTCTTTCCCACTTGCGCCGGTGGGCGAGACGGGAGGTGTGCCTGCGCGAGCCTGCGCGGTGCACGAAACTTGCAAAGTCCAGGCCGACACGCCCCGTCGGCGCGGCGCAGGTGCGCTGAAAGCTGACTGCGCCTGGTCTACGAAACTAGGGCCCTTTGTGTCAATGTTGTTGATAATTGTCTCTCTGTTCATCATTTTCCGTGTGAGTTGGAGAAAACGGGCCTGCAGCCATATAAACTACATTAACTAGCTAAAGTTATCATTAATGTTAGCTTAACCCATTTAATCTCAAATTTTTCCCAGATATGGAAATATCCAAATCATATGTCATTACTAACCCTATACGGCAATAGTCAATCATTACTTTTGAAAATCTTCATGGAAAATTAGGTGAAAAGTGTGTTTTAGGGTCACAAAGGTGACCGGTGGGATAATGTCTATGTTAGCATATTTCTCCTTTGCAGTCTTATAAAATACTTCTAAAATATAAAACTCTGTTTCTGGCAGCATTTCCATCATCGCCACTAAAATACTTCATCACATGCTAGTGTGACTATTTTACGTATCAAAAGTCCTCATACATCACCGATATGAATACAGAAAGCAAACTCAAAACATCTCCTTTATTGTAATATTGTGACTTTTGTAAAATGTACTGAAACATTCATGTTCTAACTTTGTTCTAACATTTTATCTGTTCTTTAGTGCAATATTACTTCAGTGCATTCATTGTAACATTGTAATATTTAATCTGTAGACCAGTCACATGATTGATTTACAATATAGGGGTTATTCAGGATAGAGATATTCTGCATTCAAGAAGAGGAAAGCATCAAACTAAACTTTGATATATACAAGTATATATTTTTGTGTGTATGTGTGTTTGTGTTTGTGTGTGTGTGTGTGTGTCTCCCCCTCATAGTCCATATCTGACCCATCACTATCACCATCACTGAGGACAGCATCTTTCTCATGTTGAGGGCTAGCTGTAATATTGCATGCCTTGTGTGGGCGGGCCCCTCGGTCCAACATATGCAGCATGTTAGTGTGTGTAAGTTCAACTAGAAGACAGAAGAGAAAGTTAGGTAGAACAACAACTCTGTATGTGTACAAGTTGAAGAATGCCCTGTCTTCTCATGATAGGATTACTTGTTCATGTCCTTAACACAAGCATGTCTGATCACTAATGTCACTTATTAATCATCTATTTTCTTTGATCGTCTGTTGTACTTCTCTATGAGTCGTATCTTCCCATCTTTGTTTTTCTTATTTAATTAATATGTTTCTGTTTGTGTCCGTGTGTTTCTGTTCAGTGTTGTCTAAATTGTGTTTTCATTGTATTCATGTTGTTCGGGACCCCCTGGAAAACGAGATGGTACATCCCAAGGGCTTATTCCTAATAAAGAACTCCAAACAAGTACATGTACATCTAGATACTGTACATTGTGTTATCCCACTGGTCACAACATGTTTCTTCATTCTGTGACTTCAGTGAACAGAGTTGAGTGATTGTAAATACATATATCAATACTAAACATCTTAAAGATTATGTGAACCAGAAATATTAGTCTTATCTTCATATTAACATACTTTACTAAGCTTTTTTTGTCTGAGCTTTCATGCAGCCATCCTCCTCTACAGGTGCAACCAGGAAGTAATCAGCTCTGGTCATGTGACATTTACACTAAACATGCAACACCATGTTCAAACATAAGGTTGTCCATCAGTGCAAATGGCACCAGGACACCCTAGGCCGGAGGTCAATGATCGACTTTGTGGTTGTGTCATCTGACCTCCGGCCGTATGTCTTGGACACTCGGGTGAAGAGAGGGGCTGAGCTGTCAACTGATCACCACCTGGTGGTGAGTTGGATCCACTGGCAGGGGAGGAAGCTGGACAGACTTGGCAGACCTAAACGCGTTGTGAGGGTCTGCTGGGAACATCTGGTGGAACCCTCTATCAGGGAGGTCTTCAACTCCCACCTCCGGGAGAGCTTTGACCAGATCCCGAGGGAGGCTGGGGACATTGAGTCCGAATGGACCTTGTTCTCTGCTTCCATTGTTGACGCGGCTGTTCGAAGCTGTGGCCGTAAGGTCTCCGGTGCCTGTCGTGGCGGCAATCCCCGAACCCGGTGGTGGACACCGGAAGTAAGGGATGCTGTCAAGCTGAAGAAGGAGTCCTACCGAGCCTGGTTGGTTCGGGGGGACTCCCGAGGCAGCTGACGGGTACCGGCAGGCCAAGCGTGCTGCAGCACGGACGGTCGCTGAAGCAAAGGTTCGGGTCTGGGAAGAGTTCGGGGAGGCCATGGAGGAGGACTATCGGTCAGCCTCGAGGATATTCTGGCAAACCATCCGGCGCCTTAGGAAGGGGAAGCAGCCCTCCACCAACACTGTTTACGGTGGAGGTGGGGAGCTGCTGACTTCGACTGGGGATATCGTCGGGCGGTGGAAGGAATACTTCGAGGATCTCCTCAACCCCACTGTCACGTCTCCCATTGGGGAAGCAGAGGCTGGAGACTCAGAGGCTCATCCACCCATTACCCGGGCTGAAGTCACCGAGGTAGTTAAGAAGCTCCCCGGTGGCAAGGCACCGGGGGTGGATGAGATCCGCCCTGAGTACCTCAAGTCTCTGGATGTTGTGGGGCTGTCTTGGTTGACACGTCTCTGCAAGATCGCGTGGCAGTCGGGGACAGTGCCTCTGGACTGGCAGACCGGGGTGGTGGTCCCTCTATTCAAAAAGTGGTACCGGAGGGTGTGTTCCAACTATCGGGGGATCACACTTCTCAGCCTCCCCGGGAAAGTCTATTCCAGGGTGCTGGAGAGGAGAATTCGGCCGATAGTCGAACCTCGGATTCAGGAGGAACAATGCGGTTTTCGTCCTGGCCGTGGAACACTGGACCAGCTCTATACCCTCCGCAGGGTGCTCGAGGGTTCTTGGGAGTTTGCCCAACCAGTCCACATGTGTTTTGTGGACTTGGAGAAGGCATTCGACCGTGTCCCTTGTGGCATTCTGTGGGAGGTACTTCAGGAGTACGGGGTTGGGGGCCCTCTGCTAAGGGCTGTTCGGTCCCTGTATGACCGGAGCAGGAGCTTGGTTCGCATTGCCGGCAGTAAGTCAGACCTGTTCCAGGTGCATGTTGGACTCCGGCAGGGCTGCCCTTTGTCACCGGTCCTGTTCATTATTTTTATGGACAGGATTTCTAGGCGCAGCCGTGGGCCGGAGGGGATCTGGTTCGGGAGCCACTGGATTTCATCCCTGCTTTTTGCGGACGATGTGGTCTTGTTGGCTCCTTCGAGCCAGGACCTCCAGCATGTCCTGGGGCGGTTTGCAGCCGAGTGTGAAGCAGCGGGGATGAGGATTAGCACCTCCAAATCTGAGGCGATGGTTCTCGACCGGAAAAAGGTGGCTTGCTCCCTCCAGGTCGGGGGGGGGAGTTCCTGCCTCAAGTGGAGGAGTTTACATTTACATTTACATTTAGGTCATTTAGCAGACGCTTTTGTCCAAAGCGACTTACAATAAGTACATTTGTCAAAAGAAGGAAACAAAGAAACCACGACGTATCATTGCCGATAAAGTAAGAGCTAAAAATAGAACAAGTGTTAGGTCCTCATCTGAGTAAAGTAGTGCTTCAAGAGCAACAGTGCTAAGATCAGAGTGCTATAGGTAAGGTTTTTTTTTTTTTTTTTTTTGGGGGGGGGGGGGTGTCGAGGGAGGGTGCTAGTGGGTCATGCTATGTAGAGTCAAGGTGAAGTCTGAACAGGTGAGTCTTGAGCCTTTTTCGGAAGATGGCAAATGACTCTGCTGTCCTGACATTGGTCGGGAGTTCGTTCCACCACTGAGGCGCCAGAACAGAGAAGAGTCTGGACTTTGCTGAGCGACATTTGCTTGATTTCAGCGATGGTGGTACCAGCCGGCCAGCTGAAGTAGAAGAGCGAAGTGCTCGCTTCGGGGCATGAGGTTTGACCAGTGTTTGAAGGTAGAAGGGTGCCGTTCCATTGATGGCCCTGAAGGCCAGTGTCATCGTCTTGAATTGGATGCGTGCTGCAACAGGGAGCCAGTGGAGGTCACGGAGGAGGGGGGTCACGTGGGAGAATTTGGGTAGATTGAAGATAAGGCGTGCTGCGGCATTCTGGATACGCTGAAATGGTTTAATCGCAGAGGCCGGGAGTCCGGCCAGGAGAGAGTTGCAGTAGTCAAGGCGGGAGATGACCAGTGCTTGGACCAAGAGCTGCGTTGCATCCTTTGTGAGGAGGGTCCGAATCCTGCGGATATTGTAGAGGGCAAATCTGCAGGATCGGGCCACAGCAGTGATGTTGGGGGTGCAGGATAGTTGGTCATCGAGGATTACACCCAGGTTCCTCGCAGTTGAGGAAGGTAATACTGTGATGACCTCGACAGTGACCGACAGGTCCATGCGAGGGCAGTCTTTCCCTGGGATGAAGAGGAGTTCGGTTTTGTTCAGGTTGAGCTTGAGGTGATGTGCAGTTGTCCAGACAGAGATGTCAGCCAGACAGTTCGAGATGCGAGTTGCAATGTGAGCGTCAGAGGATGGGGGAAAAGAGAGGAACAGCTGGGTGTCATCAGCGTAGCAATGGTAGGAGAATCCATGCGATGTGATAACAGAACCTAGTGATCTGGTGTATAGTGAGAACAGAAGCGGTCCTAATACTGAGCCTTGAGGGACGCCCGTGTCCAGAGAGCAGGGTTTGGACATAGAGCCATTCCATGTGACCTGGAAGGTGCGGTTTGTCAGGTATGATGTAAACCAGGCGAGAGCAGAGTCAGTTATGCCAAGTTCAGCCAGAGTGGAGAGGAGGATGTGGTGGTTGACTGTGTCGAATGCAGCAGATAGGTCGAGGAGAATGAGAACGGAGGAGTGGGATGAGGCTCTGGCGTCTCGCAGGGACTCTGTCACTGTGAGGAGGGCCGTCTCAGTGGAGTGAGCAGTCCTGAATCCTGATTGATTAGGGTCTAGGAGGTTTTTCCGCAAGAGATAGGATGACAGTTGGTTGTAGGAGGCACGTTCCGAGGTTTTAGAGAGGAATGAAAGAAGAGATACAGGTCTGTAGCTTTGAATGTCAGTAGCGTCTAGGGTGGGTTTTTTAAGGAGAGGCTTCACGATAGCGGTCTCAAAATCCGCTGGAATGACACCTGAGGTGAGGGAGGAGTTGATCAGGGTGGTGAGGAATGGCAAGATGTCGTGTGAGATGTCCTGGAGAAGAGAGGAGGGAATCGGGTCAAGGGAGCAGGTGGTGGCGCGGTTAGATGTAACAAGTGCGTGGACGTCCTCAGAGGTGAGGGGGCTAAAGCTGGTAAGACCATCCGAGTTGAGAGTTGGGGGAGATGTCTTCTGGGAGGGAATAGGCGTGAATGAGGAGCTGATGTCATGTACTTTCTTGGTAAAGTAAGTTGCAAAGTCATCGGCAGTAAGGGAGGAAGGGGGGGTAGGGGCAGGAGGGGTGAGGAGGGAAGAGAACACGGAGAAGAGTTTCCTGGGGTTGGAGGCAGAAGAGTTGATCTTAGCCAGGTAGAAGGCAGATTTGGCTGCCGAAACAGTTGAGGTGAAGTCAGAGAGGAGGAGGTGGTAGTGAGCAAGGTCCTCGTGATGTCCCGATTTCTTCCATTTTCTCTCTGATGCTCGCAACAATGATTTGTTGGTTCGCAGAGGTTCAGACAGCCAGGGAGGGGCGGGAGATGATCGCGCCGGTCGTGAGATTGGGGGACAGAGAGTGTCCAAAGAAGAGGAGAGTGAGGACATCAGGACAGAGGAGGCTTCCTCAGTAGACATTAAGGAGAACTGTTCCGAGGATGGGAGCGAGGAGATAACAGTTGAGGAGAGAGCGGAGGGAGTGTGGGATTTCAGGTTGCGGCGGCTGGTGACCATTCGAGGCGTAGAGTGGAGGGATGAGGTGGGCTTCATGGGGATGGAGAAAGACACAAAGTGGTGGTCGGACACGGTGAGCGGGGTAACAGAGCGTGCCGAGATGCCACAAGTTGGTTCCCGGCCCGGTGAGTTGGTGGAGAGGGGGACAGTGTAAGGTCAAAAGCGGAAAAGAAGTCTATGAATTCAGATGAATGCAGCTTTCCCGGGTGGATGTTGAAGTCACCGAGGACGACGAGTGGTGTGCCATCATCAGGGGAGCCGCTCAGGAGGGCATCCATCTCATCCAAAAAGTCACCGAGAGGACCGGGTGGGCGATAGATCACTATGATGTTGAGTTTGAAAGGAAGCGTGACAGAGACGGCGTGAAATTCAAGCGTAGATCGGGGTAGGTGGTCGAGAGGAAGGACCTGGTAGGACCATGTGGGTGAGATGAGGAGCCCAGTTCCTCCTCCTCGCCCTGTTCGTCTTGGGGAGTGTAAAAACGAGTAGGCAGTTGAAAGGGCAGCTGGAGTGGCAGTGTTTTCTGGGGTGATCCAGGTCTCTGTGAGGGCCAGGAAGTGGAGAGTCTGCAGGGAGGCATAGGCTGAGATGGTGTCCGCCTTCTTGACTGCAGACTGGCAGTTCCACAGCCCCCCTAGTACCTCAAGTTCCTTACCGGTGGAGAGTGGTGGGTAGCAGAGATTGGATGGGTTACAGCCCCGAGTGAAGGGACTTCGGTAAAATCTTCTCCAGTGCGATGTCCTGACTGGGATAAGACACATGGCTGCGAGGGGGGGGGGGGGGGGGGGTTGAGATGTTATACCTACCTCAATGGGCTTCCTCTCTGGACTCCCACAGATAGACTCCCTTGTCTTTGTTCAGCTGTCTTCGTTCTGATGGCCCGACGCTGCAGCTGACGCTGAAGTGACAGCCTTTTAAGTGCTCAATTTACCGCAAGTACTGACTGTGGCTCCTCCTTCCCTCTAATCAAGTCTATTCACTACAGGTGAGCTGGCTCAAAAACAAGCTGATTGCTCACTTAGCACAGACAGCTTCAAAAGAATTTCAACAACAAGCTATCAATACTAGACTAAATATTACCACTAGCTTTACTCACACAATGCCTAAACTCAAATCTACAATTAGTTTCTGACTTACCAACAAGAGACAAAGCAGCTTCCTTCCTTTCTCCAGACAAAATGTGGTGTATCTTGGGGTCTTGTTCACGAGTGAGGGAAGGATGGAGCGTGAGATTGACAGGCGGATTGGTGCAGCAGCTGCAGTAATGCGGTCGCTGTATCGGTCCGTCGTGGTAAAGAGAGAGCTGAGCCGAAAAGGCGAAGCTCTCGGTTTACTGGTCAATCTACGTTCCTACCCTCACCTATGGTCATGAACTTTGGGTCATGACCGAAAGAATAAGATCCCGGATACAAGCGGCCGAAATGAGCTTCCTCCGCAGGGTGGCGGGGCGCTCCCTTAGAGATAGTGTGAGGAGCTCCGTCACACGGGAGGAGCTCGGAGTAGAGCCGCTGCTCCTCCACATCGAGAGGAGCCAGTTGAGGTGGCTCGGGCATCTGCATCGGATGCCCCCTGGACGCCTCCCTCGGGAGGCGTTCCAGGCATGCCCCACCGGGAGGAGACCCCGAGGAAGACCCAGGACACGCTGGAGTGACTATGTCACCCGGCTGGCCTGGGAACGCCTTGGGGGAAGTGTCCGGGGAGAGGGAAATCTAGGCGTCCCTGCTCAGGCAGCTGCCCCCGCGACCCGGTCCCGGATAAGCGGAGGAAAATGGATGGATGGATGGATGTAACACTGCACATATGTCATTGAGAGGTTTTATTACTTCAATACTTTCTGGAAATGGATCAATACAATATTCAGTAATGTTTTTAGGACCTGTTAACTGAAAATGTTTTCATGGTCACTATAGTGACCGATGGGATTAAATTTAAAGTGCACAGCTTAACCAATGTTATTGTTATTTAATTTACCTGACAATGTTCCTCTCTCAGCCTGAACCATCATAATATCAAATAAAAAGGATACAAATTATGATCTCTGGCTCCATTTTAATCAGATAAGTTAGTTACGTCTTCTTTGTTCTTTAGGGTCAACAGCAGCTGGTTGCTAAGCGACGGGAGCGGCAAAGTGTGAGGGCGGGAACAGCTGGTGACTCAAACAGGAAGTCCTCTGGAGATCAGACCGTCTCGGCCTTCACGTATTACGTCAGCTGTGTTCTCTGAAGGATGCAGCCGCTGAATTTAGACACAACTATTGTGTTTCCTGTGACCCCTCCACAATAAAAGTCCCAGTTGAGTTTTTCTAGTTGAGGTGTTTTAATGTGAAGCAGCAGCATTTAAATGCAGCTCTGACACAGAGTGAACAGGAAACAGTGAGGATGATCAATCAGATGGACTTACACACAGTAACACTGATCGCATGCTGCATCGTTTGTCACAAGTCTGAATATATGGCGGACTAACAATACCAACCGCTGCACAGAGAGATGCTTACTGAATATACATACAGTGATTGTAGAAATAATACATGTAACCACTTCAAAACATTCATTTCACAAATACTAATTTACAACAATGATAACTGCAGCTTAGAAAAACATAAGTAGACACTGGCTGCAGCCCAACCCCCCCACAGTAGAAGAATGGACAGATATGATTAATGATAGATTGGGAAGAAAATCACCTTTTCACTTCATATACAAATGGATAAATTCACAAAAATATGGTCAAAATGGGTCTCCTTCATGAAAAGACACAGACGGATCTAAGGGAAGTAACGGATTAAATATAAAAGTGTCCTCAGCTAATTGAACGGTCATTTGAAAAGCTGATAGACAATCTCCCTACAAAGGTGTTTTCTCTTTTCATGTATTATTTTCCCACACACCCCTGCTGTATTTCACTTGTTCTAATGTTGTGAAAAACCTGATTCTTATCCCCTCCTCTCCAATGTTTTATTTTTATAGTTATATATAATTATCCATGTACATGTGTACACAATCTGTGTCCATTTATAAAAATGAATATATTATTGGTTTCACAGTCGAAAAAAGCATGTCATTTGAACCAGACCCCCGCTGTAATTCATTCGGTCAGCCGCTAGAGGGAGGTAGAGGGCCGTCAATCCCACCGTCCGAATACACGGAAGTCCATCTCTCATGTGAAGAGATGCACAAAGATGCTCCTGAAGTACAAAGCTGAAATCTAAAAACTGCAGTTTAAGAGCAGCAGAGAACTTTACAGAGGATAACATGTTTGAGAAATATAACTTGAAAATGTTCTGGAATGTAAGGGCAGAGAACAATAATAAACTTTGATTGCTAGTATATTTGTTGTTGTATTTATTAAATGAGTGATCTATAGTAGGCCAATGAAGTGACAAGGTTATAATGGTGGAAGTGTATGGTGATATATCGGCCCTCTGGTCGTGAGGTGAACATTTGTGTGTCCCTCCCTTTCATCAAAGCTGCCCTCCCTGTTCTGGATGAACTGCTTTTTACTTCCCTGTGTTCAAAAGCAAGGAAAACATGATTGATGTATGAAATACTCTGAAAAAACAAACAAACAACAAATAATAAATGACTGAAATAGAATGAAAACCTCTGATTGGATGAAAATCCCGTGGAGTGGAGCCTGGCGGTGTTGATGTATATGAGCAGTTTGTTCTCATTTAAAGATCTAACACAAATAATATCACATCATCTTTAAAGCAGAGTCCTACCTGAGCTCCACAGCAACAGTACCAGCACCAACAGGGGGTCCATGATGTGCAGGTAGACCGTCTGTCTGCCCGCCTGTCTGTCTCTGCTCTGATAAAGACCTGTGCTGACCTGTGTGTAGATCTGCGTACAGGAAGAGGTGGAGCTTACTCTTTACTTAGAAACATTTCTCAGAACTGCATTTCTGGGAAACCAAAAAACTTTTAATCGGACAAGAATCTACCTACTGAGGACATATTATATGACTGTTACTATGACAACCAGGAAACCACTTAGATGTTCCTATGAGATTAATGCTGTCAGTGTCGTCTTATTATTTCCGCTCGATGTTTCAACATCAAGTTTTCAGAGGAGACTGGATTACAGCTTATATTAACTGTTGATGGATCTATTGAATGTTTTAGTAATCAATCATTGAGTCTATAAAACACCAGTTAACGATATAAAATGTGCAGCCCAGTCTGTCAGAATCCGAGGTGAAGTCTTTAAATGTCTTGTTTTGTCCGACCAACAGTCCAAAAGCCAAAGAGATTCAGTGGATGTGGATCTCTGCAGGAAGCTCCGAGCTGTCCATTCCTGTTGGATTCCTTCTAACTTCTGAATTCAAACATTGTCCCTCAAACTCGTAGCAGGAAAATGATGATGAGAAACGGTGCAGGATGATATTTGAGTGTTTCAGTGTGTCGTCTCCTTGTTGACTGCAGTCTGTGTGTAACTGCTGCTGTAACTGACTGTGTCTCAGTCAGTTCACTGACATCATGTTTCAGTCTGACTTTGACTTTCATTCGTCCTTCATAAAGCAGCAGGATGTTTTCAGCTCTGCCGCTTTCTTTATTCAGAACACCTCATATTTTATTGCTCTGGAGGCTCATTTTATTCTGAACCTGTAAATCTGTTTGTGTTGTTTTAGCTGCATTCGGCCTCCAGAGGGGTTCCACCTTTGTCACGGCCTCCTGCACCGCTTTAATCTGGCGCTCAAATACTCTAGAAAACAACTTTGACAGGTACGGTGGCTGAGGAGGAACATGACACATGACATGAGACATACTTTCATGCAACTGGATTAAGGCAAACTTCAGCCAGGACCTTGACCTCTGGACTCTGAACCTGACCCCGGACTCTGAACCTAACCCTGGACTCTGAACCTGACCCCAGACTCTCATTCGACCAACTCTGAGTATGTAGAGTTATGCGTGTGCCTGCCAACTATACAAAGCCATCATCAATGGAGCTCCGATACTACGAGTCACCATGGCAACCAGGAGAGAGTTAGAGATATTATTTTGTGTTTATGGAGAAAACAAGCTCATCCTTAGAAAGCGGAGCAACAGAGCTGCAGCAACGGACCAATAGTTGGTCTGGGAAGCAAATGTAGACCGAATTAAATAGTCATTTGATTTCAAAGTGAATAACATTTTCTTTTTAGGTCCACAGCGCAGTACAGCGGCGTAACGGTAAGCAATGCTGACTAATACAAACCCGACTGAGGTTCAGTTCCTGTTGGTCATGGCTGAAAGTTGTGGAAATAAAAAGAAGAGTTTTGATTTAGGTTTAATCCCACAGGCACAAAAAGAATGTGGCTGCAGCTGAAAATGAAGCATAACAATATTGTGCAGCCTAAGACATGGTTTTAATCATATTTCACATATTAAACAGAGTTAATATCAGTGGCTATTTCTACTTCCAACAGAACGCTGCTTCAACACACAGAAATGTATTAAGTGTATGTTGCAATAACAGCTGAGTGGAAGGAGAGGCGGTTTGAAGGGAAGGGGGTGGAGCTGCTGATACAGCTGATAACGACACACACGTGCACGCGCTAGTGCTCGAGACGGCAGAGTGTGTGCAATCAGGAAGTAAGCATCGACACACAGGCACGCCGTCCAAGTTTACCTCCGGCCCGACTTTTTTGATTGACTGGGTTTTTAACCTTTAACAACAACTTTAATCTGCAGAATCAAGATCACTTTAGGTATTTACAAATCAGGGACTTTGTCTGCAAAATAGAGAACAGGACTCCATTATTCTGAACTCAGCACAAAATACTCACTTCTCTAATCACTCTGCTTGCTGGAGGTCCTGTTGAAGCATCTTCACATTTCCTGGAATCGCCCTTCTGTGGCTCCATTTTGGTGTCCATGGTGTCCTGGAAGCAGTTTTTAAGACGAAAATCTAGTTTAGTGTTTAAATCTTGTCTCTGGTAGATCTAAAAGGGCGTCACTGTGCAAAGTGTGATACATATTAGTTGAGGGTGTTATTAATGGCATGTAAAAATACTTTGATCTCACTGTCAGACATTTCAAACTGGCAATTTCCAATTTAAGTTTATTTTTAAACAGTTTAGGTGATTTTGATTTCTTGTTTGTGTTGAGATTTAAATAAACAAAAAAAAACATTTATCTTTAACTTTTTTTCTCTCCTTTTTTTCCTATCTGTATTGCTTTTTATAGTCATTGACCGAATGTGTTAAGAAATGAACAGTTTATATGGGAACTGTATACAATGTTAATTTTTTTTATCCGATTACTCGATAAACCGATGGAATAATCGGTAGATTCGATTACAAAAAGATCTGATAGCTGCAGCCCTACTTTTAACCACTAGTTATTTCTACTTCATACTATCAGTTAAAATACATAATTGTTTTACATTATAAATGCCAGAAAACTTCCCTTACCGAGTCACACAAACACACGTCTGCATTATTGTAACTCACCATCTTAAGTTAAAACAACTTGAATATGTTTATATGACTTCCCATTTCAAGTTAAGATTTATATTCTAAATTACTTTCGACTAACAAGTAGAAGTTAACTTGACTGACAATTATTGCAGTGTATCTGTTCAAAGATTGGGTTACAAAGCAGCAGAACATTTCCAGTACATTTTCCGAAGACTTTCCATGGGAAGTTACGCTGGGGAATTTGGGAAATATTCATATATCATATTTGCACTTTGCAATATGCTGCTGCAGGTTTGTGGCATTCTTCACGTATGTCTTTTCACAATATTTACACACAAAGACTTTCCTTGAACATTAGCTTGTGTGAAATTGGATGGTGCACATAGCATTTTTCGGTATAATAAGATAACAGCATTGATACTCTCAACTGTACTGTACTAAATCTGGTTTTAGTCAAAATGATGTATTAAGTATATTTTCCCCAACTTTATTAAAATTCCCTGTTCAGGACCAACCTTCAATTTTGTAAATTCCAGGTTTATTCCCATGAATTCCTGATAATTCCCATGGAAAGTTTCCAACTGAAACTTGCATTAAACAGCCCTGTGACGTCACTGCTCCTCTCCTGTCAGCTTCTCTGCTGCTGTGAAGACACACAGCGGTGGTAGGGAGGACGGGCTGGTTGTCTCAACCTCAGAGTAACAAGTTCACCTGTTTCCAGACGCTTGACGTTAAATTATGACTCAACTATTTTACCTTCAAACTGACGTTCGTGTTGTTTAATCCGACGTTCCGTTTGTCGTGTAAAACATAACGGAGGACACGAAAAACCCATTCTAACGTTTGCTTTTAATGAATCATTTCACTGTACGACTCAAGTAAACTTGAACCCAAAGTCCGTCTCATTCTCATTCTCATTCTCATCACAAGTAATTAGTGGAATTATATTCATTACCAAAGCATTGCTTCATTAATTGTTAAACTTCTTGGACAATAGAAATGATTAAGAGAGCGAAGCTGGGAAGTGACCATGGTGGTGACTCAGCCGTGAAACCCGCAGCCACAGTAACATATTAGTGGAGGCTAGCTAGCTAGCTAATACTAACTAGCTACGAAAGTGTCGGTCCACCGAGTGAAAAAACAAGTAAGAAGTAAACACGAATATTACATCCCCGTATGAAAAATAAACCGAAGGATTTTACTTGACGTTACTACACATAATATTAATGAAAAACATAATTTATGACATCATTTAAACTCACCTCCTGCCGCTGTAGTTCGCTGAGCGGGAAAAAGTCCTCTCTTTGAAGAACCGCGTTACGTTGAGTCGCTCTGCCTCGGTCGTTGTCGGGAAAATAGGCTTCCTCCACCGGTGACAGTAGTCCTTTCTTCTTTAGTGTATTTAACTTTTCAAAGTGTCTATATTTTAGTTGGAATAGGAATATAAAACATAAATATAGTTTGTCATAGTAGGAAATGCCCATACTAAACCTTGCCTTGGTTTAGAGAAGATCATTGATGCTCGTTCCCGTTTAGTCCCTGAGGGTTCTGGGGCCTCTTTTATAAAGCTTGCGTTTGTAGCCCCACAAAACGGGGCTGGAAACGTGCGTACGCCACTTTCCACCAAAATGTTGTGATCTATAAAAAGCAAACCTGACAGGAAAGTGTGCTACTCAAGGACGTAACTTTGAGTTGAACATTGGGGGGGGGGGGTTGAGATTTCTGCCTGCAGGTCTGAGGACATACCCCACATATATGTATTAACTAAGCATATTCTCCTATTTTCCTCTCGCCTGGTGTAAGAATAGTGGTTAAACCTCAGCCCTGTGAGATCAAGTATTTTTCTTCCTTTTTTTCAGAACAACATGAGTTTTGAGAATATTCATGTTGTGGTGGTGTCATCTGAATATAGAAAAAGTCATATGACCTTACTAAGAGGGTCAAAGGTTTGGCTCATAACGCTGGATTATGATAATTTAATATTGTACTGGTGACAACCCCCTAGCTCTTTTATATTAGTTGTTTTTCCCCCCACTTGATATGGAAATTTTGTACTTCTTGATGAGAGATATTTGAACTGAAGACTTACACATGAGAAGGTTTGGTGAGAATGTAAATGTGACCTGTGACCTGTGGCCTGTCGCCATTTGTGTGTGTTTTGCAACCCATGGGTGCCTTGTGACATAGTTGTGGTTTATGACCCAGGTAGGGTTTGTGACTTATGCAAGGTTTAGTTAAGAGGAAATAGAAACCCTCTGAAAAGACCTCCACCGCGGGGCTCATATAGCCTCGTTTTGGACAGAGAGGCCAGGTCCTCTGAAGAGGGGGCGGTGACGGGGCCAACCACAGAGGGGAGACGGACCAGCCAGGCAAACAGAGTCAGGGACTCATCGAAAGGGTAAGAAATTTCTAATAAGTAAAGCAAGTCAGGAACTTGGGGGATCGATCTCTTAGAATAGGCCAGGGACCTAATAGGAAAAAGGAAATAAATAGAATCAAGCCAAGGCTTGGGGGAGCAGGACCCTTAGATTTAGGGCAGGACCCTAAATCCAGGTAAGCTGTCTTTGGAAGGACAAAGATTAAACTAATCCCGAAGGCCTGCGAAAACAAAAAGACGTCAGGGAAAGGGTTAGAGACCCATAGGTAAGAGTACTCAAAAGGAAAAGAAATGAAAAGACCGGTAAAATAGAAAAAAACGTTTAAATAAAAATACTTATTGAAAATAATTAAATAGATAAATAAATAAATAAATAAATAAACAAATAACTAAACAAATTCAAGCTGGGAAATTGTAATAGTTGTTTTAAATTGTTATTGTTTTTTTTTAAATATTGTTGTGAACCTGACGAGGTTCAATATAAATGAGAAGCAAGGAAGAGAGGAATGCAGAAGCAGAAAGAAAAAGAAAGTGAGACAATGTAAAGAAGAAATTGAGAAAAGAGAGGTTGAAGAAAGGAAAAGATAGGAAGAAAAGGAGAAAAAGGAAAAGAAAAAGATTCAGTATGTAATAAACTTTATCCTGTTTTGTACTCCAACGGAGATAAACGGGATGACAAGTATGTGCCTCTGGGTCTCCACCCTCCCCTGTACATCATCCCTCAGCCACCACCGCCTCTTGTCCAGGCCTCAGCTCCACTTCTTCGCCCTCCCTCTCTCTTCGCATCTACTCTCTCCACTCCTGCACCGATAGCAACAGCCATAGGAAGCACCTAATTGGTGTTGGAACTGCTGGGATACAAGCTACGACTGACCATGAAAAGCCAAGAAAGGCGGAACAAAAAAGGCAAGTGAAGTATTTGTCATGGAAGATGATGATGATGATGATGATGATGAAAATTAAGTTAATTAATTTACTGATGTGTATTTCCAAGGCAATGTGAACAGTGGAGCCTGGAGAGGGAGAGGAAGAGGAGAAGGACGGGGAGGACGGAGATTTGGAGATGAGAGCTCCTACAGTTGTGGTAAATTTGGACATTGGGCTCAAGAACGTAGAACTCCAAAGGGCAGAGGTCAAGGAGGCTGGCGGGGGAGAGGAGGAGCAGGGAGACCCAGACGAGTTGATGATTCATTAGCGTGACTTCAATAAATCAGGTCATGCATGGACACACACACACACACACACACACACCAAGACACAGAAGATGAGGAGGAGGAAGAAGAAGTATGTTCACTAGAAAGTGCTAAAATATTTTCAAGCATGAATCAGAAACCGATTACCGATCACCAGGTTATTGGTTAACAATTATAAAACTTTAAAACGTTTTTTATGCGATACGGGAGCATGCAGAACAATTAGAATAATCAGAAAAGATGAAGGCGGTAGTAGACTGCCTACAGACCAGGCCATGTCTGCAAACTTAGCAAAATTTGAACCCCCGTGAAAAAGCCAGATACTATTATATGTGGATGACATCTTAATAGCGTCTAAAACTGATTAAGGTCAGCAAAAATAAATTACAATTGTGGCAAACGGTTGTAAAATATTTAGGTTTTAAGATTTCACAGTCAGGTAAACATCTAGACGAGAAGAGGAAAACAACTATTTTACAAACACTAAAACCTACAACCAAAAGACAAATGATGTCTTTCTTAGGTATGATTAATTTTTTGCAGACAATGGATTGCTAATTATGCTGAAATAGCACAACCGCTCAAAAATGCTATATATGACCAACCTATGGCAGCTCAAGACAAAATAACATGGACTCAAGAAACGAATGATGCTTTTGTAAGACTCAAACAAGTTCCAGTGAGCTCTGCAGTATTAGCTTTCCCTGATTACTCAAAGCCGTTTGTTCAGACTTGCGATGCAAGATCTGGTTTTATGACTAGTGTTCTAACACAACCATTTGGAGGAAAACAGAGACCTATTGCATATTATTCATCAAAACCTTTGTTTGTAGGCAGTACAGACAGCTGCTTCTATAGTGTTATTTCACCCACTGACACTTATGGTGTCACATGTCACACCAGTGCGACATTGTATGACTATCCTACTGTCACAGCCACATCTTACTATAGAGAGATGCACTACATCAAACCCATCAACCCTGCTACCAAATGAAACAGATGGAATAGCACATGATTGTGTAGGAGTATTGACAACTTGTAAAACCATCATTGATGTAATTAAGGGCGAGAGCAATGTCACTGATGACATAGTGAATGATCAAACCATGGCCAGAGCTGATGTATGGTGGTTCTGTGGAGGTAAGATACTCAGAGCAAAATTACCAACTGATTGGAAGGGAACTTGTGCTATGGTACAATTATTAATGCCGACATATATTTTACCATATGACACAATGGCATTAGAAAAAGTGACGATACATAATTCACGAACAAAAAGAAATGCACCAGCAGGATCTTTTTGACAACAGAGTTTATATAGATGCAATTGGTGTTCCTCGAGGTGTTCCTGATGAGTTTAAAACCAGAAATCAGCTTGCTGCAGGATTTGAATCACTCCTGGCTTGGTGGGTAACCGTTAATAAAAATGTGGATTGGATAAATTACGTCTATTATAACTAACAAAGATTTTTAAATTACACTAAGGAAGCAATTGGGGGCATACATCAACAGTTATATAAGACTAGTTTAATGGCATGGCAGAATAGGATGGCGTTAGATATGTTGTTGGCTGAAAAAGGAGGAGTATGTAAAATGTTTGGAGATATGTGTTGTACGTTTATTCCTAACAATACAGCACCTGATGACAGCATCACTAAGGCGGTGAATGGATTAACCTCCCTATCTGCAGAGTTAGCTGAAAACTCTGGTTTTGATGATCCTCTGACAGGATGGCTCCAGGACATTTTTGGAAAATGGGACTGTAGAGACTCATTGACACCGCTGTGACTAAAACAACTATGCTGTATGAAAGGATCCCCACCACCGATGATCACCGAGGGGACTATGAGAATGCAGCACAAGAAAATGTTACTTCTGATCTGACAGATGATGATTTATATGGTAATCTCTTTGATGAAGATAAGGACACCACGGACTAAGAGATATGTTTATTCTACTGATTATGATGAGGCTACAGAAAATCTAACTGAAGTTGTAGTTTTCTGAATTGACCAACTAGAGCCACTTAGGAGAAAAAATATTCACAGCATTTGTACATATTGAAGGTGACCCCATTGTTTTTGTTCTTTTTACGTGCAAGGGATAGTTTAACTAGGTAGGGAAAGGTCCGTAGCCAAGCCCGATAGGTTGACTAGCTTGGCGAGGACATTTATGTTTTGTTTTTGGGGGCAACAATGTAATCAAAATGCTTTTGAATTTATGTTTATTTTTATATAATTTCTGTGCCTTGTTAAATGGAGTACCTGCGGGTGGTTGCCGGGGCAGCGGGACCGTGAGAGAGTTTCCCTTTCTAGAAGGATAATGGATAAAAGGAATGTTTTGAACTGCCTGATAGGGTTTTCGCTCTCACACTTCACAAAATGTATGTTATGATTATGCTTAGAATCAGCATAAACAGGAGGGATATGATATGGAAATTTTGTACTTCTTGATGAGAGATATTTGAACTGAAGACTTACACATGAGAAGGTTTGGTGAGAATGTAAATGTGACCTGTGACCTGTGGCCTGTGGCCATTTGTGTGTGTTTTGCAACCCATGGGTGCCTTGCGACATAGTTGTGGTTTATGACCCAGGTAGGGTTTGTGACTTATGCAAGGTTTAGTTAAACATTTGAGTTTACGACTTCCATCCCTGTGAACTGAGTGAAAACACAACCACAAGAAGATGGATAAATATCATGTTTGTCTCACAGCACGTGGAGTCTACACATTGTAACAGACCAGCATGTTGCTCTGTGATTTCTCCTCTTGATCAAGATTAAATCCCTGTTTGTACCTTGAGCTGACTCCGATCTCCTTCCTCCAGTTCTAAACCATCGGGTAATTATTTTAACACCACTGAAGACAGTTCAGTAGAAAAATAATACTGTGAATGATGACTGAATTCCATTCAGCCTCACTGATTTCAGGGTCCAAGACCTTAACTAAAATCGCCTGATGAAATTGACTTAAGGGCCCCCCCTTAAGTCCATGGGAGCCAGATTTTCAGTATAATAACATATAAATGTGTAGTTTAACACTGTGGTTCCCAACCTGAGGGTTCAGGACCCACCATGGATTCCCAATACAATTATGAGAGATGATTAAAGGGAAAAGAAAAGGAAAATATTTCTTTCGGTTACAAAACAATCTCCTTATTTTTGTCTTTTTCTCTGTCTTTCATTGAAATGAAACGAGAAAGGGAATTTCTTTTTTCTTTCGGTTTACACTGCTTATAATTCACATCCACATTATGGCCCCAAATCTGTGGTCACAAGTCAAAACCATTGGGAACCACTTTTATAACAGACTGGTGATGAAGGGATCTGATGAAACCTCCATTGTTTATGGTTGTCATAACCCAGTGACTTTTTCTGTCACTCACAATAACATAAAAGCTGCAGTAGATGGCGCTGTCATACACATTTAATGTTGTTCATGAAGTCAGGGTGTCACAGACCCAAACATTTTAAGAATATGATCCATATGATCCATGTATTATTGGTCAGATAGGAGTTGGGTTGAGGTGAACTTGGGCAATAATAATAATAATAATAATTGTATACTGTTTTTTTCATGTCAACATGTTCTTCTTCATGGCGAGCACGCTGACTGATTAATTGTAACAAGCTGTACATTTTGACTTTGTATGCAATCACACTGAGTGAAATATTTGCTTTGCATTTGATGTGAACACATTACAACCGTTCTGCCATTTACACACAAAAGTGCACTTCAAAGTTTTCAACTCTGCAGGACAAACATGGCCGGCAGCAAAGGGACTTTTCAGATCCCTCCAGGTGAGTCATCATTTCAACCAGACCAGCAGACTTAACAGCAGAATCTGAGGTGTAGAAAATCTTAAAAATCTGCCTTCGGTTCAATAACAAATAAGTCCACCTGTAGAGGGCACAACAGTCTGTTCGAGGATAAACATGGTAACACCTTGTACATAAAAGAACATATTTTGGGACTTTTCATGCATAGAAAAAGTGGGAAAGAGTTTTATGTAAGGATGTTGAAAGACTTTTGTACACTGGGAAATACAGTTTGTTTCAAAACAAATTAAAATGTTTTGGTTCGAACTTGACATTCCGAATTCCAATGAGTACAACTTGACTGGCCACAGTCACTTAGTGAGGTCACAACACTCAGAGTTCCACATCTTCAAAAGAGATTAAAGCAGACATTTGAACACAGATTAGATACTTGGACACAGATCAGATACCTGGACACATAACATATCTGCTATTACTACATTCAACCACTACTGTTCGAGAGTCATGACTTCTACATTGTGGAAGACAACCAGCGCTGTTCAGTGTCTGTCCTCCAGGAGACAACTGAGTGAGTAGTGTAGCTGCCAACAGTTGAATAAATAGGTTAAATAAATAAATAAGTTAATACATATTTAAATCAATCAATACATACACAAGTTAATACACATGAATAGTAAGACATAAGAACAATTTAATGTCAAACTGCCTTTATTTTGTTTAATTTGTTTTCTTGGAAGTTACAAGTCTTACGGGCTTGAAGAGAGTCATAACTCACGTAGGAACCAAAGTTCTGAAGTGACAGACGGGGGCGGGTTTACTGAAGGGACTGTTGTTGTTTGGACCACGTTCGCGGGACGGAGATACCTCAGTATTCCGCAAGTGTATTTTTTGCAGTAAATTGAAGCAAGGATTGATGTTTAAGGAAGAACGGAAGACCTGTTTTTTATTTCTCTCAAGTAAAGCGGCCAATGAGGTACAGTTGCTATCTTGCTACTAAATGTTGATAAACGTTCAAGCTAACGTGACCTCATGTAGCCTTAAGGTAGTGATGGTGAGATGAAGCATCGAACCACTAGAGCCAATTGGTTCGAGAAAGGGTTCATTTCTCGAAGCTTCATGTGCACACGAAACCACCTACTGGCGTATAAACACAGGCAGCTGTATCTGAACCACATAATGTGTGATGCATTGCATTTTTGTGTCTGTTATGTCTGTTGGGAATGACTATGAATTACAAAAAATGGATGGCCAAATAATTGCTTAAAGATCATTCAAGCAGTTATATTATTCTATACAGACAGTGTGGTAACAGGGAGAAGACATTGGGGGAAGCTGATCCCGGGCCGAGAGTCGAACCCGTGATCGCTGCGTTGAGCCTCTGTACATGAGGCGGCTGCACTAACCACTGCGCCACAGGCAACGCCATATTAAAATCATTTCTGTACATAAATGATCACATATGTGTATGATAAATTGTTTGAATGTATTCTGTGTGTAAATTTTCCCCAAATGGTAAAATCATCACTCTCCTAAATCTCTCTCTCTATCTCTCTCTCTCTCTCTCTCTCTCTCTCTCTCTCTCTCTCCCTAAACAAACATTATATGAACACTATTCAACCTCTAATATCCAAACTCCCAAACTATCCAAACTCTCAAATGACCGCAACTCTGCTTCAAAACCCACATTTTGAATGGAGCCTGAGGGGTCTATAGCTGTAAAACCTTGCGGCAAACTCTGAACCACTTCCCGAAGCAGTCACGTGGCACAGCCAGGCAGCGAGGCTTCAGACGTCATCATTTTTGGCCCCTCCCCTAAATGAAGCAGGCCTCAAAACGCGCTTCGCGGAAACGCCCCCTCCATTACTTGACACACGCTTCGAAGCCTCGGCCCATCTCGTAACATCACTGCCTTAGGGATACTGTTTACGCTACGTATGTGGTCTCGATAAGAAAGTAATTGTTTGTTTATGTATTTCTGTTTCTGTATGTCTAGTTCTCACGGCACACCTTTGCACATTCGTGTGAATGAATGCCAGTAAATATAAAGGAACGACTTGGTTTCGTGATTTCAACTTTAGGGGAGTAACAAGTAGTGAGGACAAAGTCCTGGGAAAACTCTCTTACTTGAAAATCTCATCCTTATCTCACGGGAAGGCGTACAAATAGCTGGACATTTTAAGGACACTCATGAAAACACACAGTGCTTCAGTCAGCAGTTTAAAAAATAACAACAATAATAATAATAGATTTTCTTTGGAGTGTACTTTTCATTCAATGAATAAAAATGAAGCATAGTACATCAGAAAGGGGGTGCAATTTAGCAGTCAAAGGACTTTTTTAAAGTCCCAATCCTAGTGTACTTTAAAAAAAACTTTAAAAAGTCCCGACTTTGAATGAATGAAAAGTACACTACAAAGAAATTCTATTTTTATAATTGTTATTTTTTAAACTGCAGACTGAAGCACACACAGAGCCCCTCTTCCCTCGGGTCGTACCACTATCACAGGGGGGAGGCGGAGGGAAGTTGCAACAATCTTCCAATTCCTCGGTTAAAAACCGAAACGAGGAGGTCCAAAACAACCAAGGAAAAGAAAACACCGGTGGAAAAGGAGGAAAAAAAGAAAGATTGCGACAGTGCCCGTGATAAAACTGCTTGCTGCTTCCTCCCCAGCAAACCACAGCGTAGAAGAGGAAGCTGTCCACCACAGACTGGTAGAACATCCGCAGCAGTTTTTTACAGATGTTGAAGGACCCCAGCCTTCTCAGGAAGTACAGACGGCTCTGTCCTTTCCTGTGGACAAAGTCCATGTTTGCTGTCCAGTCCAATCTGTCGTCCAGCTGCAGCTCCAGATATTTGTATGTCCTGACCACCTCCACATCGACCCCCTCGATGGACACAGGTTGGAGATGTGGTTTCTTCCTTCTGAAATCCACCACCATCTCCTTGGTCTTGGAGGTGTTCAGCTGCAGGTGGTTGGACCTGCTTCACCTCACAAAGTCCTCAACCAGGCTCCTGTACTCACCCTCCCGTCCATCCTTGATACAGCCTTGATATGTTTTTGGCTCATTCACTTAAGCTTGTGTAACCGGTCAATGAATGACATATTTTTGTAACCTTTAATTTGATATTTTGTGGTTTGTAGAGTTTTATTTGACTAAAATGCTGCGTTGTTCATGGTAGCTGAGTATTGGGAGATTTATTTGTTGTATAACTCTGCCATCTAGTGGTTAGTGGTGGCTTTTTCAATGTACACATGTGTGAGTGCACATGATAAATTGCACGTTTTTCCTGATGAATGCACATAAATTTAGATGTTATGTTGAGAACATTGCTGTTTTGAGAGCTTAATAAAGTGCCATAAAACAACAACAGCGTCCCATCTTCAATGCATCATTATGTATTACGCTACGAGAGAGAGATGGAAATATAGTTTTATCTGCTTTAAATTGTCTAGCGATGTATCTTACTAAATTGTAAAAAAAATTTCTGTCCCCACCACTTTACAAACCAAACCTACACCCTTGCCTCTCAGCCAGATGAACCACCAAAGTGGTTCGACCCCAAAGCTTCAAATAAGTACGCTAGGGACCCCTAGTGGTGAATGAAATAATGAAGAAAGTCAAAGAGTTTCCAGTCAACCTAACATGAGATGTTTGCTTCATGTGCCGATCCAACATCAAATCATTTGAGAAAGTCATCTTGGTGATACATGTGTGTGAGTGTGCCTTTCATAAATAGTTCTGAACTCAAGGTAGAAAATAAGTCATTCGGTAAAATTCAAACCTGGATTTGAACTTACAACACTTAGACAATGTGTCTTATTCCTTAGCCACTACACCATAATTGTCTATTTGTAACATGAGATAGTAGTAATACTTATAATAATGATATATAATAATAATCATTTGGCGCTGGCAGGCTGGTGCTGGCTGGTGTTCAGAGGGGTTACCTGGGGTTGCAAGTGTTGCTGCTGTCGGTAAGATAGAGCTCAGTCTGCTGCTCACCAGGATTTGGACTGAAAAAGTATATGTACATCCATTTCTAAATGATATATACATTCAGTTATAATATATGTGCTTCCTGTCCTCAGCGTGGACCTCTGGAGCCAGGCATGAGCTTTCTGAACCAAGACTTCTTCTTCTTGGGGCTCTGGCTCTGAAGGTGGTCCAGCTGGGACGTCAAGGAGCTCTCGGTGGTCTCCCACTGCTCCTCCTTCTCCTGGAGTCTGCTTGACGCTCTCCGTGGCCTTTGATCCAACCTGTTCCATGTGACATAGGCGTATTCTATTGTTGCCATTGGATACCGGTTTGAATTGTTCAACTGGGTAAAACAATATTAAAAAAAATATACAAGTACACTTTAAAAATGAATCAAATAAAGCAATACATTTACATTTACATTTACATTTAGGTCATTTAGCAGACGCTTTTGTCCAAAGCGACTTACAATAAGTACATTTGTCAAAAGAAGGAAACAAAGAAACCACGACGTATCATTGCCGATGCAGTAAGAGCTACAAATAGAACAAGTGTTAGGTCCTCATCTGAGTAAAGTAGTACTTCAAGAGCAACAGTGCTAAGATCAGAGTGCTATAGGTAAGGATTTTTTTTTTTTTTGGGGGGGGGGGGGGGGGGGTTGTCGAGGGAGGGTGCTAGTGGGTCATGCTATGTAGAGTCAAGCATAGCAATAAAATATACAATTGTATAATTTGGAAATTAATCAACATGACAAATGCACGGAAGAGGCATTCATCAACATTTAACATTTACATACTCGTTACACTGCCACCTATAGGTTCAGCATGGTTGTGACGGCACTAAAGGCGATGTGTTGAAATTCAAAGTCTCTGGTTTTCCCAAATTACCTACTCTGCCTTTAAGTACCAAGTATATTAATTCTACATATAGTGTTAATATAATACATTGCTAATGATAATCGCCAGATTATGTCACTATTAGAGAACTTAACCGTAATGGTAACAATAGCCGACATGCTAGGGGTTACCTCGCTAGCTAGCTACCTTAAATGGGTAAAACTGAGCTTAATGCTTCATTAACGCTACAGATTTCATGATGTTCCCAGAATTAGCATGTTGTGCGACATCATGCGACAGAGTAAATCAAGCGGACTCAAATCAGGATCACGAGTCGATACGAGTTGGAAAAAGCTGTCATCTTTATTTCGCATGTTTTCACAACACTGAATACGTGTAGACCTTCATCAGTTTCAATCTTTCAGATTGCAACCATCGGGAGTTGAACCCATGGATGAAAACGCCTTTCCTTGCCAGGATGGGGTTGACCTTTTGACCTTCCCAAGAGCTCTGTCACATGTCCAAGTGAGCAGCATGTTCGGCATTACAAAACGGAGGTACAGAGTCATGTTAAAAGAGTCCTGAGGCCTGTACTACGAAGCGAGTTCAACAAACCCAGGGTATCTTTCAGAGATCCAGCTTAAGTGACCCTAACAAAGGCAATCGGAGATAAGTGGTCACACGAAGCTGGTTATCAACTCGTTAACTCAACCCAGGGTTTACCTGTCCAGCTATGAGCGCGTGCACATGAAAGAGGCGGCGTTTGCAGCATTTGACCAATCACATACATGGATCAGTCTACGGCAGCGGAGCGGCGTATTTCACGTACGAGGAGCGAACCATAATCTTACAGAAATACGAAGAAATTAAACATATAATGCAGGCAAAAAGCAACAGTTTAATCTGCCAAATGCAGGAAGGACAGCTGGCAAAAACTCGCCGACTGTGTGAATGCGGAAGTCGCATTA